>JAJAGP010001746.1:0-131067 GCA_025084515.1 Ancistrus triradiatus
AGAACGAGTGCGGCGCGTAGGGACGCGAACAGCGATGTGGCGCGTATGGACGCGACCGTCATGGAACGCGAACAACAACAATAATCCGCGCCCGCGTCTCTCACGGGCACGCTTTTATGGGAAGCCTCACAGCTGATCGCAATCAGAGCAATCGCGGTGAGGCTTCCTGGTTGGTTCGTGTCCCGGTGCGCGCTGCCGTGGCACGTGACAGTGTGTGTGTGTGTGTGTGTTGATACAGAAGTTGAGAATTTTACATTTGCAATATGTTATAAACGTGGCTTACTCACCATATAGCTGCAATATCACACAATATAAGAGCAAGTAGCTCTAGAGCCTATGGGAAAACGTATATGGTGGCATTATAACACCATATACATAAAGGAAGTTCTAGATCCTATGAGAACAACGCCTGTAAGTGGAGCCAGAGTGCTATAGAAGCTAAAAAAATTTAGAGAAATTGTTCCAGGACTAACACCATATATAAAGGAAGACTCTTCTAAGACAGTGTGGCTGTAGTTGGTAGTATGGGACTGTGGGACTGTGGTGACCTGGTGGTTGAGGGTATTGGACCAGAAGGTCCAGGGTCCAAATCCCACCTCTGCCAAGCTGCCACTGTTGGGTCCCTGAGCAAGGTCTTTAACCCACAATTGCTTTGATTGTATGACTGTATGAATCGGAGGTTGCTCTGGATAAGAGCGTTTGCTAAATGACATAAATGCAAATGTAAATGTAGTATCACATCATATAATCAAAGAAAGTTCTAGAGCCTGTGAGATAACTGTCAGGTGCAAAGCAAGTGCACCATATAAGGGAAGCACCTGTGAGATGAGAGCATGAGGGTGGCAATATCACAACATAAGCAAAGTAAGAACTAGATGAGAAAGTTAGAAACGGAGTTTTATAGCCTACAACTGTAACCTTACTACTGTATATAAGTGAACTGAAGAAACTGAATAGAATATAATATAAAGCATATATATATAGTGTTCCAGAAGGCTTGTGGAGAACCGAAAACAACAAGTACTGAGCAAATCTTTCCCATAACGGATAATGTAAATTGAATTATTCTGTTCCACACCCCCAGAAGATCCACACTGTATGAGGCATTACGCTTTAGTGAGTTGTATTGTCCTGGTGCTCCCTGATTTATGATGGGCATATGTTCAACAAATCCATCATAAGTTAAATGTAACATGAACTTATCACGATCCGTGGCCAGAACCTGGCATTTTTGACCATGGGTGATTCGGACTACATCGCCCACAATCCCTTGCAGAAGCAAGATGGCCCCGGACTCACCCTGGCCTTGTTATTTTTGATTACTGGCCTACCGCGTACAGCCTGGCGAAGCTCTTTATAAGCTCAGTTCTCCCAAGCGCTGTCGCGGTAGCATTATCTCGGGTCTCCCAAGCGTTTGGTGCGGTCCTGTGATTACTCCCTATTGGATTACCCTCTGTTTCGGTCCCGTCCGCTGGATTACCTGTTGTGTTGTGGTCCCATCCGCTGGATATTCCTTTGTAGTTTTTCCCGGACTCTCGTGTTTGCTGCCCCGTCCGCTACGTCCTGTGGGCGGCTGCGTCCGACTCGGTTTCTCTGCTCGCGGCTGCGTCTGCTTATGTTCGCTTTCTCTTTTGGGTTCCTTCCGTTTTATGTAGCCTCCGTAGCTTCACGTTAGCCTCTGTAGCTTCGCGTTAGCCTCCGTGGCTTCTCGCTAACCTCCTTAGCTTCACGTTAGCCTCCAAGGCTTTAGCTTCGCCCTGTGTCCCTCTTGCTCTTCAGTTAGCTGTGTTCTTCTCTGTTCGTTTGGGTTGTCTCTTCTGTTTAATAAAACTGTTTAGTTTAACTGGAACCCTGCGTTCGTTTGCGACCCAATTTCTCCACGGACCGCATCGTGACAGAACTGAGGAGTTTAACCATAAGTAATGATAAGTAAGTTAATATTTCAAACAGTAACATTAGCCTACAGTGAGCCAAAATCATTAACACAAAGCTTATTGTATACTAAAGTGTAAAAAATCTCATGTCATTTAGTGAGTAATGGACTGAACGAGAAAAGTGAAAGCTAACTGCAGCCTGTGTTCTGGAGCATTCAATTTCTGTTTTGCTTTGGGTTGGCTCTTATGAACTAGCCCTTTTAGGATCCATGGAGACTTATTCACACTAAGCATCCAGTAGTGTGGATGTAAAAATAAAGAAAAACACAACAAACATAGCGGAGATCTTCACTGAGGGCTATTGTGAACCTGAATCACTGTGTACATGACTCGTGACTCATGAATCATGAACCATGAATCGAGTTTCGGCTGAAACGAGTCACACAGCTCGACTCATACAAGTTTAAGCAAGTGTACCGAGCACCGAGCAAAGTACAAGAACCGAGACACATTTTTTCTAGTCAAATATATATATATGTACTGTTCAGAACTGAAGAAAGTTCTAGATAGGAGATAAAAAAGTTAGAGAAATTGTTTCAGGACTAGCACCAAATATAAAAGAAGAATCATCTACGACAGTGTGGCTTTAGTTGGTAGTATGGGACTGTGGTGACCTGGTGGTTGGAGGTATTGGACCAGAAGGTCCAGGGTCCAAATTCCATTATAGAACTGATGAAAGTTCTAGATTCTGTGAGAGGAGTACAACTTATTTCTGTGGTTGATACTAAAATGAATAAAGGAATGTTTGTCTAAAAACAAATTTGTGCTTTCAATGGTTTATCCTTATATATTTAAATGTACAGTACATTTGTGTTTGTACAATTGTGTGTGTGTGTGTGTGTGTGTGTGTGTGTGTGTGTGTGTGTGTGTGTGTTGTGTTATCCACAGGGAAACTGAGCTTCAGACATGGCCTACTTGCTTATTAAACTGACCTGTCGGGGGATAGGGCGCTTCAGGAAAAAGAAGGAAAGTAGGGGAGGGTTGTGTGTGTGTGATGTGTGTGTGGTGTGTGTGTGTGTGTGTGTTTTTGCTGGCTTTATAGACGTTTTTTAACTGTATTCACACTCTCCATCAGTAAAGTCCGTTGCATTAAAGAAAAAGATGGATGTGTGTTACACAAAGTGCAACTGCCAACGACGTCACATTAACACACCTAACACAGTGTGTGTACACAGATCAGCAGTGTTACATTAACACAACACAGTTCTAACATTAACACCTGCAGGACAAAAACGAATGAGTGAATGAATGAATGAATGAAGGTGTGCAAGGAAGTAAGAAAGGCAGAACGTAAGGAAAAAGGACATAAATAAAGTTGTAGTGTGATGATATTGATGAGAAATGAAGTCACTGAATGAATGAATGAATGAATGATAGTATAAAACATAACTACAAAGTAAAAGTACAACAATAAAAACAAAGAGTAGTTATAAAAGATGATTTAAGTAATGAAATAAGTAAATGTGATATATAGTTTGTATGAAAAAGTTTGGGCAACCCTGATAATTTTCATGATTTTTCTTTATAAATCATTGGTTGTCCAGCTCAGCAATTTCAGGTAAATATATCATATAGCAGATGAACACAGTGATATTTGAGAAGTGAAATTAAGTTTATAGGTTTTACAGAAAGTGTGCAGTAATTATTCAAACAAAATTAGGCAGGTGCATAAATTTGGGCACCTTTGTCATTTGAATACCTTTAGCACTAATTATTGGAACACAAAATATGTTTTGTAAGCTCACTGACCCTTGATCTACATACACAAGTGAGTCCAACTATGATAAAGGGTTAAGGTGGCCAATTGGAAGTTTTTCTCCTCTTTGCATCTTCTCTGAAGAGTGGCAATATGGGAGCCTCAAAACAACTCTCAAATGGCCTGAAAACAAAGGTTGTTCAACATCATGGTTCAGGGAAAGGGAAAAGCTCTCTCAGAGATTTCAGCTGTCAGTTTCCACTGTGAGGAACATAGTGAGGCAATGGAAGACCACAGGCACAGTTCTAGTTAAGGAACTCCCGAAGTGGCAGACCAAGAAAAATTCAGATAGGCAGAGGCGAAGGAATGGTGAGAAAACAGTCATAGTCATAGCCACAGACCACCTCCAAAGACCTACAACCTCATCTTGCTTCAGATGGTTTTGTCACAGTCATCGTTCAACTATACCAGCGCACTTTGCACAAAGGAGGCGGCTGTAATGGGAGAGTAAGGCAGAAGAAGCCTTTTCTGCAGAACACGCCACAAACAGTAGTCACTTGAGGGTGTGCTACAAGCACATTTGGACAATTCCAGCTTCATTTTGGGAAATAAAGTGCGTGTGTGTACTGATGAAACTAAAATTAAGTTATTTGGACATAACAAGGAGCGGAAAAAGAACACAGCATCCCAAGACAAACACTTGCTACCCACAGTAAAATTTGGTGGTGGTTCCATCATGCTGTGGGACTGTGTGGCCAGTGCAGGTACTAGGAATCTTGTTAAAGTTGAGGGTCGCATGGATTGTAGTTAATATCTCCAGATTCTTGAGAACAATGTTCTAGAATCAGTGACAAAGTTGCTCCGAGGCCAACGGCCCCAAACCCTGCTCAAAATCTACTAAGGCATTCATGCAGAGGAACCAGTACAACGTTCTGGAATGGCCATATCAGTCCCCCAGACATGAATATTACTGAAAATGTGGGCTGTCCATGCTCGGAAACCATCAAACATGACTGAACTGGAGATGTTTCTAAAGAAGAATGGTCCAAAGCACCTTCAACCAGAATCCAGACTGGAAGCTGTAGGAAGCGTTTAGCGGCTGTTATTTCTACAAAAGGAGGATCTACTAAATATTGATGTATTTTTCTGTTGGGAAGTGCCCAAATTTATGCAGCTGCCTAATTTTGTTTGAAATAAATTACTGCACCACTTTCCTGTAAATCCTATAAAAACTTCATTTCACTTCTCTATATCACGGTGTTCATCTGCTATTATGAATTTTACCCTGAAATTGCTGAGCTGGACAAACCAATGATGTATATAAGAGAAAAATCATGAAAATTAATCAGGGGTGCCCAACTTTTTTCATACGACTAGTAACACCAAAGTGGAGGTTATGAGGACAATGGATGAATGAGTACATGATGACCACGCAAAATAAGTTGGCAGAATACCACTGAAACAAAAAATAACGGGAATAAATGAAGGTGTGGATGAATGAATGAGTGTAAAAAACTAATACAATGAATGAAAGTATGCATAAAAAATAAATAGAATTTAAAAAGATGAGATATAAAGAGCATGTCATTTGAAGGGATAATGAATGAATGAATGAAATGAATGGCAGTTAATAAAATGTAATAACTTGACTTGATAATGTGGAGGTTCATATATTGGATTACTGAACAGAATTTGGGGGGTTCATGTTACTACTCTACAAAAGCTGCTACTGTTGGACCCTTGAGCAAGACCTTACCCCTCCCTCAGATGATGGGAGTGCACTTTGTAAGATTGTATGATATTGTAATTCACCCTGGATAAGAACATCTGGTAAATGCTGTCAATGTAAATGATGAATGAATGAACACATAAAAAATTAAGTATAAAATGTATAATAGGAAGCAATGTGAAATAAACAAATCAACAAATGAATGAAAAGAACTGGAAGTGACAAGGAGACAATGAATTAATGAATGGACAGAATGAGTGAAAGACTGTGACTGAACAGAGATAGTGAATGAATGAAAGTGTGCATAAGAAATAAATATAAATTCATAAGATGAGACATGAAGAGCATATTCTTTGAAGAGATACTGAGACTATGAATGAATGAATGAAAGGCAAATACATTTTCATCATTTGAATTGATAATGTGGATGTTCAGTGGTTAATATAGTGGATTACTGAACAGAATTTTGGGGGTTCATGTAACGACGACCCTTGAGCTAGACCTTACCCCTCCCTCAGATGCTGGGATTGTACTTTGTAAGACTATGAATTGTCCGACACCCTGGATAATAGCTCTTGATAAATGCTGTAAATGTAAAGAATGAATGTGAAGAATGAAGGAATATGCTAAAAGTGTTATTGCAAACAGTTATGGCATGATGCATGGGCTAATTAACTCATTAATTGATAGATTGATTATGAAAGTACATAAGATTACAATTGGAAAAGACAGTCAGACTGAATGAATGAGTGAAAAAGTATAATTGCAAATGTTAATGACATGATGGACGCTACTAAATAGTTGGATAATGGATGGAAAAATGAATGAAAGTAAGAAATTATTGGATGAAATTGATTCATATACAAATGAATGGATGAATGCCGAAATTTCACAGAACACCTCGATTCTCAGGCTCACAAATGTGGACGTTAGTAAAGCGTGTGATTAGTAATTATTTCCGTTTCAATCATTGTAAAATGCCAAACTGATTTCTTTTTGACTTGGATGAAACAGTGAAGGTTTTCGTTTTATTTTTTTGTTTTAATAAAACATAACTGTGTGCTGTTGTGCTGCAGGACGGATCTGGTGTTTCTGCTGGAACGTTCAACAAGTGTTAATGTGATCAGCAGAACATAATTGAAAGGCACCTTTCAATTAGAATTTGTTTACTTAAATAATGAAATAAATCAAAAAAAAATGCTTCTTCAAAGTTTCCCCTCTCTCAAAATCTCTCTCGTTCTCTCTCAGTCTCTCTCTCTCTCTCTCATTTTCTCTCTCTTCTTCTCTCTTTTCCAGCCAGTGGAAAAAAATCACTCTTGGCAATATGCAAATGAGGCTGCAAGCTATTACGATGCTAATGAGATTCCCCGGCAAAACGAGCCGCTCGCACCCGCGCGCACCAGCGTATTTCATCCATATTCAAAAAAACATTAGTGTGTGTGTGTGGGTGTGAGCATGGGGAGGTCAAGTTTACATATCACTGTGAGGACCAAATGTCATCTCCAGGATAGAAAGATCTGACATTTCTACCATGTGGTGCTAATGAGGAAAATTGAATTTGTTGTTGTTGTTGTTTTTACAAAAAAATGCAAGTTTCTGTTGAAAAACCCACAAGAGCCAAAAGATTTGCTTTCTGTTAACGAGGTTAAAGTTAGGGTTAAGATCAGGTGTGGGTGCAACATGAACTACCTACCATACTATTACATCTAGTCCCCACAATGATAGTAAGACAAGTTGTAATGGATTTAGTGTCAGACTGCAGGGCTGTGCTGGAGATCTGCTAGAGGATGGTCATGGTAGCACTGACTTTAGAATATAGCAAAATCGTAAGAAGACAGTCAGACGTAGGAAGCAAAATGTGCAGACTGGTTAATATAATGATAGCAACTTGAAAAACAAAATGGCCAAACAGAAAGAGGAAGACTTGTGAAGCAATATAGTCAAATATCCAAATAGTGAAGAAACAGTATAACTTGTAATGTAATGAAAATAGCAGAAGCTGGAAATTCATTAGAAAATGTATATAATGAGAGCACAACAGACAAAAACATGACTATTTGAAACTTTTGTAGACAACATTATGAAGTTCAGAAGCAAAAGACTGATTTAAGAATACATTTGAGAAGAAATAAAATATACAATTTAAGCAAAGTATAAATCAGTAATAAGTTGAACAAATAACTTCATTCATTAATTTTTATACCGGCTTAATCCAATGCAGGGTTGAGGAGAGCTGGAGGCGGGCAGCACAGGGCATAAGGCGGGAACCGGTCCTAGACAGGGTGCCAGTTAATCACTGGGGGTACACTTACACACACACATTTGCACTGGGACAATTTAGAGACACCAGTTGACCTTATTGATGCCTGTCAAAATCCACATGGGGGAGGCGGGAAATAACTTGAAAAGCAAAGCTTTCCTACACATTGGACACGTTGTTTTTGCTCTGCTCGTATCCTTCTTGGTTTTTCTTAGTACGGGTTCTGTAGTGTATGAGAAAAAGTTTGTGAACCCATTCAAATGACCTACTTTTTTCAAAAGCCAGTGTATAATCAATGCATTAAATTCACTAGAATTACTTTAAGCAGACTTAGTCTTTCAACTATTCCAGCACAGGAGGAAAGACAAAATGGAGAGTACGAGACAGAATTCTGTAGAATAAACAAACAACATGGGAGAATTTGCAATCACAAGCCCATTGGTTCAGTTATACAATTCCTTGTCTGTAAGTGAGCAATAAAGCTGCTTACAAAACGTTTTGCTCACTCGCTCACATTCCATAGCCACTTTGAACTGCTTGGAAGCAACCTAGTGCATCGCAGGGCACCATCACACACACTCACACGGAGACACTTTAGATGCCATTTGACCTAAAGCATGTCTTTTGAAATGTGGGACGAAATCTGAGTACCTGGAGAAAACCCGAGCAGACACATAGAGAACATGTAAGTTCCACACAAGCAGCGACAAGGCTGGCCCTAGAACCCAGATCTCTGGAGGTATGAGGAGAAAGTGATATTAAACCAGCTGTCTCTGTGGGGACTGTGGTAGCCTAGAGGTTAAGGTACTGGACTATGGACCAGAAGGTCCAGGGTTCAAATCCCACCTCTGCCAAGCTGCACTGTTGGGTCCTTGACTGGGACTCGACTCCTGTTTACTACTTTTTATTCTTGAATGATAAAAAAATCTTAATCTGATCTTGGTCTCGTTTCGGCCTCTATCTCGACTTGGACTCAATGTATCCCGATCTTGGTTTTGAGTCGGGCTTGTCTCTAGCAGTCTTCACTACAGCAATAGCGACTAAAACAAACCTAAAGCAACAAACAAACACACAGGCAGAACATGTCCTGAATGATTGGGCTGATTCATTGGGAAAAGAGAAAAAAGAGCTTTTTTTAAATCCGACGTGAGCTTAAAGTGCTGTGCTCAGATTAGGATAAAGGAACATACAATAACACACACAAACAGTCACAGTGCAGTTTTTTATCAGCGTAACAACAAGATTAGAATTTAATTGAATAACTTCTGGACAGAACTGAAGCCGAAGTGATTTCCAGAACAGTTTGTACCATCACTGAGAATAAATCAAGAATGCAGCCGGTAAATGTAAATGTCTGTGTAAAGTCAAGCGAGTGTGCGAGTGCGAGCGCGAGCGAGTGTGCGAGTGCGCTTGGGTTCAAACCTGCCGAGGCGCCACAGTGGGTTACCATAGTAACAGCGGGGAGCCTGGCAGAGAAGTGTCTATGTGTGTCCTGACCCATTTCGATTTTCCCCTCTCGCACCTCGGCGTGCCTATCTCCCCCTCCACACACACACACACACACACACACACACACACACACATAGACGAACAATCCCAATTAAAAACCAGGTCCAAGCCACACACACACACACACACACACACACACACACACTCCTCAGCAGCAGCAGCGCTCACTCTCAGCTGGAGGAAACTCAGAATTTTTTTCACTTCAGAGGAAACTGTAGAAAAAAAAACACACCCACTGAAAAAAACTGGCTTTCGGCAAACAATCCGACCCTTTTAGAAACACTGATTGGAAAGGTCTTGAGATAATAAATAATGTACTTTTTAATTAACGCCTTATTAATAGATTATTTTGCTTAACTTTTATAATTACCTATCTCTTCGCCTGGGGCGTTTGGAGTCCAACTTCCATTTATCTGCGCGGGTTCAAACCAACATAGACATCTTATCGGGTGTGATTCAACTTGTGCCAGTGAACGGGATGAAGATTCGGTTCGTTGGTGTGTCAGCGTCACGACGTTCAGCGCTGACCTGAGAAACGTAATACCATTTGAATGCACCCCCTCCACACATGTTATGAACAATTCCTAATCTCGAACCTCAAACCCTTCCCAACGCTGTATAAGAGCTAAGTGGAGAAGATTGAGATGGCGCTGTGTGTATTGTAGCCGCCTGTCCACCTTAACCCAACTCAGGCTGCCCTGAGAAGAATGAAAGATTCAAAAGACCAAACAGGTCCACAGATATCTGGGGCGACCTAACAGAGAAGCAGAACGTCTTGGAGAAACATCTGGAGATGCTGACTTTTTGTATGAAAAGCTGTTTGATATCAAAATGTTGTTAAGGTTATTGTTACAATATTTGTCAGCTTTTTTATTTTGTCATAATCTTTACTGAAAGACATACATTTCCCTCTCTTTCTCCCCAGTTTGGTTACACTCAGTTCCAATTGTCGGCTTCCCCATTCTGCCAAAGTGGGGTGCCTTCTGACCAGGTCAGGCGCCATGTGAAGTGAAGATTAGCTGTGACTGACCTGCATTTCCATTCCAGGGACAATGGAGGGTTTTGGGGGGGCAGGGCAGCGGGGACCACAAGCTTGCCCCCCTCCATGGCCTTCCTAAATGAGTGTTGAGTTAATTAATTAATCCTCTTAATTCCCGCAATGCACTTTTAGATGCCCCCCCCCCCCAGTTCAAATGGTCTAGAACCGCTATGCCAGGGCACACGTACGTTCCTGTGATTGGAATCCCAGATCCCTACTCTATTTAGCCTATTCATTTTGAAGTCATTTGAAGGCACGTGACAATAGTGCTCTTCCAGAACCAAACTTTGCACTTTAAGTCGGGTAAATACAGGTCTAGCACCGCGTTTAGTGATAAGAAGGGGTTTCTGTGCTACTGTTGGCGCAATCTGAACCAGAATGGGTTTGAAAGTGCCACTGTGCCATTATTGCACTCCTTATATGCCAGCACAGACCCCTTCTTTTCTGACTGTTAAAATAGCAAATGTGCACAAAAGAAGGAACGTATATATGTAATTGGACTTCAGAAAGTCCAATACACTGATCAGTCATAACATAAAAATCACCTTCCTGATATTGTATAACTCCTCTTCATGCTGCCAAGGCTCTGTATGATGCCACAAGGTCCCTTGGTGGACATTAGCAGCAGATACTTCAAGTTGCAATGTAGGGCCCCCATGGACTGGACTTGTTTGTCCAGTACATGCCACAGATGCTCTGAGCTCTGGGGATTTGAAGTCCATGTCAACCCCTTGAACTCTTTGTCATGTTCCTTAACCAATCAGGCGGTAAATGTCAACATAAAATCCACATGGATACATGAATGTCAGGACCCAAGGTTTCCCAGATGAAATCTGCCCAGAGTATCACCCTCTCAATGTTATTCACTTGACCTGTCAGTGGATTTAATGGTTTGGCTGATCGGTGTATATATTGACTATCTGTTCACGGCATTTGAGCTGTTCTAGTTCCGACGGTGCCTTCGCTCTGGGTCGGGCATCACACTAGGGACAACTGGATACTTGATAGAGTACAGCAACCCTTACCCAGGCCTGTGTTGGACTGGTACATGATTCTGGGGATAGGCTCTGAACCCCGTCACTGTGACTCTTGCGTTTCACCAAGTCCTATCCGAGTTTAGTTCTGTGCAAAGGAAGGAAAATCCACAACAAACCTGTAAGTCGCTCTGGATAAGGGCAGATAGTTCACAATGTAAACCCTATGTAAAGTCAGTTTGTGATCCATCTAACAGATGCATTGTGAAATCAAGCTGACCCCAAGAAACTCTTGCAATCTTCTATCACTTAAAGCCACGTAAACACCAACTACTCAGGGGAAAGCTGCCCATGGGGTTGTGCTGCCCAGCACTGGCCAATAGCTGCAAGCACAAGCTGGAACCATCCCACAAAATCTAAGGTATAAACAGTGTAGCTCTAAAAGTACTTGGGATGGGCTGTGGATCCACCCCAACCAAGAAGAAATCAGTTACTAAAGATGAATGAATAAATAAATAAGCATCTACCGAGGTCTATTCCATGTAGTTCAGCACAGGTTTACTTTAGCAATGCAGAATTCCTTTCAGAATCATGAAACAGCTTGGTGGCATCACAACTGCTACCAAGGAACACAAAGAAATACGTAGTAAGAAAACAGCTTACATGGTTAAGCATTTTTGCCATTTATTCGTTTTTAAATGTGCTTAGATATTGTACTCGTTAGAAATTTTACTCATTGAGCAAAAGTATCAAATGTATTAGTACATAGCGAGTACGCCAGTGGTTCCCAAGGTGTTTTTTTTTATTCATTTTGTTTTGTTCAATACGACGTTGCAGTTTCGCACGAATTACAATGTTTAAAATAAATTCCAGTGGAGTCTGGAAGCAAAAGACATGTATGTGTGCCAAAAATACTATCTAGTAATAAAAGAGAAAAAAGTTTGGGAACATGGATTAGCATGTTTACTGTGAATAACCACAGTATCAGTTAAGACAGAAGTTCAATCAGTAAATGTTAGCTAAGCAGGAATAAAGAGTGCTTACCTCTACGTACTCCTTACCATTAGATGGTGAGTCCTTAAAAGCCAATAATGCTGGTTTAGGTAGACATAGCTGACATTTTATATAGTATGGAGAATATTTTAGTCTTTAAAAGCAAGATCCTTCATTGAAATATGGCCCCGGATGGATATAGTCCATATAAGTACTTGAGGAGCGAGCAGAATCACTTGCAGAAAGTTCTATCTTAGATGTATAGGCCATAAATCAGTGTTAATGTTCATGGGTGCTTTACTTCTGCAGTGACAGCGAAAGTGGACTGCCAAACTGAAGCCTGAAATGTTTTTTAAGCTTTTTTTATATATAACCAAAATAAACAGGAGGATGTGTAGCTGAGTTTCTCAGCTGAGCCTGAGCTGTTTGCAATGGGAAAAGTAACAAAAAGGTCTGGGAAAATGTATTAGAGCAAAAGTATCCATCCATTCAAAATGTAGTGAAGTGAAAGTCATCATAAAAAAATAATATTGGAGTAAAGTAAAACTGTTTTAAATATCTAATGATCTAAAATGCCTTACAGCTGAGCTATGCATTTTGAAGGTTAAGGGTCTCAAAATGGACAGAAATTAAAAACCTCTTATTATAGATCAGGGTCATGACTCCCATTGTCTATGCCACAAACACAGCGCCCAATGTGGTAACACACCCAGTGGCGATTCAAGACCAATTGGAGGGGTGCCAGGCTGAGGCCAGTGGCTACGTTAAAGGGGACAGCTACTTTCTACCTAAATGTGCATTGTCACTGTTTGTGACAATGCGGGGTAACTGACTACTCGTATAGGGGGTCTGTAGCGGGGGGCAAAGGTGGTAACAGATGATCTGCAATAGACTGCCGCTCCATTCAGAGCTGATGCTTACCTGCACCCTGTGAATTGTGGGCATAGGCTCCAGAGCTCCCATGACCCTGACTAGGGTAAACAATGCTTCGGGGGGAATTGAGTGTTGAGTTGAAGGCAACTGGACTTTTTTTTATCCTTGACGACGTGTCACCTCTCATCCAAAAGGCTTCTTCAGTTCTTCAGCCTTTCGGATCAGAGGTGAAACATCTTCAAGAACCATGAAGAAGTCCAGTTGCCTTCAACTCAACATGCAAGTCTACTATGCCCTGGATGGCTGAGAATTAAGACAGACCCAATGCTTCCAGGGGTGTTTCTGCATTCAGTTATTATGGTATACCTGGGCATGGCAACCTCACTAATAACCACCTAACAGCTACAATACCACAGCACCCATGAACCAAATGGATCAAGGGATCTGAAGGTGTTTGGTTTTCCACCAAGTGAACCAAAGTGACTTGAATTCCAGTACATAAGGAGTAATAAATCTACAAGTAACGGACACATCAAATGCTTGGGTGGTGCATCGGTCCAATACGCCAAACCACCACTGCAGTGACCCTGGTCCGAGTCCTGGTGGAGCCTCCAGCAGGGTCGGGCTTCACATGAGGACACACCTTGGGGTGCAGTGACCCTGACCTGGACAGAGCTGGGTTAAAACGTGAATAAAAAGAAAGATTTCATTCTCTTTGGTGGTGCTGTTGTGATTTGGTGCCACGTGAAATATTAAGTGGTGTGTTTTCTTATTTCCTTGAAGAAAACCCACCAGAATCGGAGGATGGTTGGAGAATTTGGAGGCTGGTCGGACTTTCTCTTACTTCTCGCTCCAGCAGCTGGCCAATAAGCTCGGTTCCTCGGTTCCTCCTCCTCCTCCTCTGTCGTCCTCGTGCAGCGTGTTCTCCTCAGAGCGCCGGTCGAAAAAGGGAGAGAGGGTGAGAGAGAGCGAGAAAGCAGAGTGAGAGAGGTTCCACGTGCGCAGCGCGGATGCTCAACTGTAGCTGTGCAGCACTGCACGTTAAGCTTTATGCATTAGACATTTAGACAATCACACATTTAGGTTCCAGACTCCGGGCGCCAGGCATTAGGCTTTAGACATGTCCAATCCTGCGCACGACCCCTTCTACGCTTCCCCGTTCGGGCCCTTCTACCGGAGGCACGCGCCGTACGCCGTCCAGCCCGAGTACCGGATCTATGAGCTGAACAAGCGGCTGCAGTCCCGCACCGAGGTCAGTGTCTCCAGCAAAGTTCACGCTCTTCATGAGGCAGGGCCGATAGGCGCGTGCATGCTCTGTCGGTCGCTTGTTTGCACTTTCTGTCACCTGCGCTGCTTGTTCGGATGTGCAGATGTTCCAGGAGGTGCTTTTATGCGGTGCACTTACTTTTGCGTACTTATTTGCAGCCGGGTTACTTGAAGCAAACTGCTTACTGCTGAGTGACCAGTGATGGATCGTTGTCTGTTGATTAGGGTTTGCGGACTACACTTTTTTTGTTTGTTTGTCTCTTTCGCTCTACCTATGCACGGTACACTCGCACACACTCGAGAGTACTGAAAAATACAACTTTAAACGTGGTTGCCGGTTAAAACCCACGTGGAGGCATCGGAGCAGCTCAAACGGCACGAAGAAGACTTTTTAAAAATTAAAAATAGGGCTTTCGTTGTGGTATTTAGTTTCGTGTCAGCATATCACAATATTTAGGAAACCAAGCGTTTTTATATGTAATTATTACTGATATTAGTACTACTACTATTCATTGATTCTTTCAGTCATTTTTAAACCCGCTTAACTCTTGCTCAGCGTATCTGGCAGGACAGGGTGCAAGGCGGGAACGAATCCTAGACAGGGCACCGGTCTACAGGACACACACACTCACTCAGGGGTATTTTAAAGGCACCAATCTTTTTATCCCGAGGCATGTTTTGAAATCTGTGAGGAAGATACAGACACGTGGAGAACATGCAAACTCCACATAGACTGTACATAGGAGTCTGGGCCGGGATCGAACTGGCATCTGTAGAGCTGTGAGGCGACGGAGTTAAGCTCGTAGCACCATGTCGCCCTATTATTATTGTTATTATTATTATTATTCTTCTTTTTTTCCCTTTAAAAGTTTGATTCTGTAGATTTCTGTAGTACATATTATTAGTATTATTATTATTAATCTTAACTGTAGTCATTTAAAAGGGTGGATTTAAGGGTCACTAAGTTGTAATACAATTGAAGTGATTTATTATTTAAATGTAATTGACATTCATATTGTGGTATTGATATTCAGTCCTCACTGTATTAATGTAGAGAGTAGTAAGCTATAATAATTAACTAATAAATGACCAAGCACTGATAATGAGCCACTTTTCTTAAATAGATTGGAATGACATAGATAGATATTAATGTCAGTACATTTTGTTGAAAATTACACTTCAAATAAACTATACTGTAACAGTGAAAAAAAAAAAACTTTTTTAAAAATAAAGCTTAAATCATGTATATTTCCTTCACTCCTAAACATGGGTAACATGTCAGGTCTAACTATTTATTCTATTAATGTCAGCCATTTGCATGCACTTTATAAACTCCACTGTAACTTCAGTAAAAGCACACATACAGCTCATGGATCTCTTAATGAACTACGTTTGGACTATTAATAAAACCAAACTGTTGACCAGCGGAGCTTTCCGACACTATGCGGCGCTCCAAAGTGTTTTGGGACCGAGTATATGTTGTATGAAAGGTAAAAAATATTCCACCTGAACCATTCCTTCTCAAATAGGAGTCTGGGTGCAGGGTAATGCAGAGCTGAAGCGAAACTGTAGCATTTCAATCCGTTTCTTTAATGAGCTGTCTCCAGCTTTGTGTTGTTTTACCAGAGAACTGTTTTTGCTTTTGCACTAGAATGTAAACAGTGCACTGGGGATTAACTAGCCGAGCTCCAAACCAGCTAAACCAGAAATACAGGAGCGATGACATATACCTCCGTGATGTAACCACGGATTAGTTGGGACGTCAGGACCATATGTGTCCTCCTGTAGATTCGTGCAGATCGCTCCGTGTTTGGGAACGCTTCTTAACTTTCCCGGACTTGCGCGGCGTCAGAACAGCTGGAACATGTTCGGAGGCTATCAGGTGTCTCGGTGTTGGGTTTGTGAAGTGCCCTTTTGTGTATTAGGAAATCAATCTTTCATTTAAGACTGAGAGGAAGTCGTACGAGCTGAGTTCCTCCTCCTCCCTCGCACGTACGCGCAAATTATTACTTTAACTTTGCACAGATCTGAAGGTCACAGACTTGTTTTTAACCGGATGATTCATCCTTTTTGTCTGGAGAATGGGGTAGATGGGGGGTATTTTCGGGAAGAACTGATCTAGAACATATATACATATCACAGTAACAGTAAAGTCTGAGACCACTGGTGAAAATACTTCTGTTTTCATCGGTTCCACTAGTTTGTGATTCACAGTATTCCAGAGATATTATGAAATGGAGTTCAGGTTCGGTGACTGCAGAGGAAAGTCCATGCCGGTCAGGAAGTAGTTTGGTCTTCAAGTAGTTTTGGTTCTTTATAAATCCTCCACAGAGATTCAAACAAGTATTTTCACTAGTGCCCTCAGACTTTTGGTCCTCAATGTATATCTATTCCATTGGTTGACGTTGTAGAATTATCTTCAGTAGAATTACTTCAATAGTATTTCTGTTCTGTTCGACTATCGACCAAGAAGTTCAGAGTTCAGAAGGAGGCCCTCAAGCCTTAACACACAATTCCTTGGATTGTACCATGCAGTAATGTCAGACTCTGTAGCATCGACACTGTTGTGTATATGGTGCTGCTGATGTTGTTTGTTAACATGCTTTTGTGTGTTTTCTGATATTTTTGCCACGTCACCTAGTCCTGGAAGGCTCCCCATTAGAGAAACAATAAGGACAAAACAATTGGAGAAGGAACTTTTTACTATTTACTTCTTTTTATTGTAATCGGACCCCTGTTACAGTAAGTCGTATCATTATCAGTTGATCTCCTCAAACATCCACTGAGAGTTTATTATGTATGAATCTTGTTTTCTTAAACTTTACTCCAAGCCTGCTAACACTCACAATCTGTAAGCAATTTGTTCAATCCAGCTGCGGCTTCTGTTTGACTTCCTCTGAGTGGAATCGCTTCTATGAGATCTTCTTTGCTCAGATACATTATGAGCTGTGAAAATGTTAGAGACGTTATTATAAAGACACTGTGTCAGGGTTATTTTTTGTAACAAACAGAGCTGGGTCTTGGTCCACATGTACAAAATCCAAATAACTGCCTGGCTCTAGAACATGGGTTTGTGTCTAATTCAGGACGGGCCCGGATCAGTTTGTCTGTTAGGTCCAATTGATATGGGCCGAGATCAGTTTTGGTGCATTTTGTGTTTGTTTTTACAAAGCGGTGAATGGATATGGTGTGGCGTTTACAAGCTAATAATATTCGTTTTCTGGATACCCTGTTAAAAGAACACCAAAGATCAGCATGTTTTGTTAAGGATGCCGGTCAGTTAGCAAGACCTTCTGAGTTCTTATTTTCTGCAGTGTAACAGTTTCAACACTTCGATTTTATTCTTGAAATGTTGTGATTTTATTCTCAAAATACTATGATTTGACTCTTGATGTATTACAGTTTAATTTTTCAAAATATTAAGAGATTATTCTCAAAATAATCTGAGTTTATTATCTAAATATTACGACTTTATTCTCGAAATATTCCGCCTTTTTACTTGAACTATTACAACTCTAATCTCAAAATACTATGGCTATATAAAAATACTATGACTATACCTATTCTTGAAATATTGCAGCTTTTTCTTGAAATATTATGACTTTATTTTCAAAATATTACGACTTTATTCTTGAAATATTTAGATTTTTTTCTTGAAATGTTTATGATTTTATTCAGGAAACTGCTTTACTGCTTTATTCTCAAAATATTTTTTCTTTTTCTTTGAATTATTACGACTCTATTCTCAAAATACTGTGACTTTATTCTTGAAATATTTACGATTTAAATCTTGAAATATTTTCAACTTTATTCTTGAAATATTTACGATTTTATTCTGGAAACATTACGATTTTATTCTGGAAATATTCAGTTTTTTTACTTGAACTATTTCAACTCTAATCTCAAAATACTATGACTTTATTATTGAAATATTGTGGCTTTTTCTTGAAATATTATGACTTTATTCTCAAAATATTACGACTTTATTCTTGAAATATTATGACTTTATTCTCAAAATATTACGACTTTATTCAAAACACTGTCACTTTATTCTTGAAATATTTCAACTGTATTCACCAAATATTATGACTTTATTCTTGAAATATTATGATTTTATTCTCGCAATATTATGACTTCATTCTAAAAATATTATGGTTTTATTCTCGAAATATTACAACTTTATTCTTGAAACATTGACTTTATTCTCAAAATATTCCGACTTTTTACCTGAATTATTACGACTCCATTCTCAAAATACTGTGACTTTATTCTCGAAATATTTCAACTGTATTCACCAAATATTATGACTTTATTCTTGAAATATTATGATTTTATTCTTGCAATATTATGACTTCATTCTAAAAATATTATTGTTTTATTCTTGAAACATTGACTTTATTCTCAAAATATTCCGACTTTTTACCTAAATTATTACGACTCTATTCTCAAAATACTGTGACTTTATTCTCGAAATATTCCAACTGTATTCACCAAATATTGTGACTTTATTTTTGAAATATTACTACTTTTTACTTTAAATATTACAACTTTATTCTCAGAATATTGTGACTTTATTCTTGAAGTATTCAGGATTTTATTCTGGAAATATTACTGCTTTATTCTCAAAATATTTAAACTTTTTACTTGAACTATTACAACTCTTCTCAAAATATGAGATTATTCTCAAAATATTGACAAAGGTGTTTTTTTCAGTGGCCCTAAAATGCCATCATAGTTACAAGACTGGATTTTACTTCATTTAAACCTTTGGGGCAATTAAAATAAAGGCAGTTTTGCTAAAATCCCAATTTTGGTTAGAACCTGGTCTCCTACAACCTCCAGTTCCAGTTGTATAAAAAAGCCCTTAATGTATGGATGACTTTTATTACCTAACTTAGCTACCTGACCTGACCTCAACCTTCTGCTAAGCTGGATAAGCTGATCACACCGTCTTTGTAACTCCCTCTTAAAATCGCAGGGGCGAAGAACAGAAATGCTAAACTGCAGTAGGAGTGTGAGTGTGTGTTCGCTGCAGCTCAGCCATTTATCCAAAGTGTGTGTAACTTTAAGGAGACATGGGCTGTTTTGCTGAGATGCAATGCCACAACATGATGCATAATGCATGAGCAGTGGCCTAAGCCCTTGTACATTTCCACATCCAGGCGGCACTTAGCCAAGAAGGGGAACGTAAACACAGGCTCAATATGCCATTCTAATCTTCTGCACCATGCTTAGTTATCATAACAGCTTTCGTTTAGATTGCATCTCCTCGTACCGTCGATCTCATTGAGGTGTTTCATCAAGGACCGGTTATAGATCTAGCGCGCCGCTCTACAGATGCACGACTATCACTGCGAGAAACACCTCATGCAGTTTACAGATCATTTCCATCTCTGAGAAGAAAACCACACAGGCATGGCACAGCTTTCAGTGTCAGCGCTAACAAACGTGTCTCGGAGGAAATGTCTCGTGGTGAAGGCTGAAAAAACCCTGTCCACTTCTCAGGAAACGTCCGTGTGTTGTGTCGGAATAAAAACTGCAGATCGAGTTGCAGTACTGCTCGTTTTGTGTTAGCAATTTGTTTCCAAAGGAACACATTAAGTTGCAATATTGCTGATGGTGTCTTAGTAATCAGTGAGCTTCTATGAAGCCGATTCTCGAAGTACTGTGACTTTATTCGCAAAATATTACGACTTTATGCTCAAAATATTGTGACTTTATTCTCGAAATATTATGACTTTATTTTTGAAATATTAAGATTTTATTCTTGAAATATTACGACTTCATTCTAAAAATATTAGTTTTATTATCGAAGTATTACAATTTTATTCTTGAAATATTACGACTTTATGGTCAAAATATTATGACTTTATTCTATAAATATTATGGTTTTATTCTGGTAATATTATGACTTTATTCTCAAAATATTACAGTTTTATTCTCAAAATATTAGTTTTATTATCGAAATATTAAAATTTTATTCTCAAAATATTGCGACTTTAATCTTAAAATATTATGACTTTATTCTTGAAATATTTTGACTTTATTCTCAAAATATTATGACTTTATTTTTGAAATATTAAGATATTATTCTTGAAATATTACGACTTTATGATCAAAATATTATGACTTCATTCTAAAAATATTATGGTTTTATTCTCGAAATACTGTGACTTTATTCTCAAAATATTACAGTTTTATTCTCAAAATATTACAACTTTATTCTCAAAATATTACAGTTTTATTCTCAAAATATTACAACTTTATTCTCAAAATATTATGACTTTATTCTTGAAATATTACGACTTTATGCTCAAAATATTATGACTTCATTCTAAAAATATTATGGTTTTATTCTCGAAATACTGTGACTTTATTCTCAAAATATTACAGTTTTATTCTCGAAATATTACAACTTTATTTTTGAAACATTAGTTTTATTCTCGAAATATTATGACTTTTCTCAGAATATTGCGACTTTATTCTCAAAATATTATGATTTTACTCTTGAAATATGATTTTATTGTTGAAACATTACAACTTTATTCTCAAAACATTATGACTTATTATGTGTTGTGTCGGAATGACCAAATCAAGTTTCAGTATTGCTCGTTTTGTGTTAGCAATTTGTTTACAAAATGAACACATTAAGTTGTAATATTGCTGATAGTGTCTTAGTAATCAGTGAGCTTTTTATGAACCCTACAGTCCTACAGCTTTTTAAGGAACACCAGCTTTCTGGGGACAACTTTAACACCACTGGCAGACCAATAAATAAGGTTGATTACCTCGTTACAACAGCACATAGACTATGTGGATAAGACTTTATCGACAAAGGTATTGTCTTATTGCCTCAGGTTTATAAAATCCAGCATCTAGGCAGGCAGTCTGACTTTACAAACATTTGTGAAAGAATAAGGGTTCTAAGGACTTCACTGAATTTGAGTGTGGTTCTGTAATAGGATGCCTTACATCACTAAGTGTCAGATGGAGTAAAGCACACCGCCACTGGACTGTAGAGCAGTGAAATGTGTTCTCTGGAATGATGATCTCTGGCTGTCTGATGGATGTGTCTGTGTTTGATGGATGCCAGAATGTTACCAGCCTGACTGCACTGTGCCAGCTGTAAAGGTTGGTGGGGGAGGAATAGTGCCGTGGGGCCGTTCTTCAGGGTTTGACCTATGGCCCTTAGTGCCAGTGAAGGGAAATTTTTAATGTTTCAGCATACCAAGACAGTCTGGACAATTGTATGCTTCTAAATTAGCGGCTAAGATACTGGACTATGGACCAAAAGGTAAAGGGTTCAAATCCCACCTCTGCCAAGCTGCCACTGTTGGGTCCTTGAGCAAGGCCCTTAGCCCACAATTGCTTGGATCAATTGTAATTCGCTCTGGTATAAAGTCATGGTTGGATGAGTTTGGTGTGGAAGAACTGTCAGACTTCGCAAATGCTCTTCTGATTGAGTGGGCAAGAATCCCCACAGACACAGTCCAAAATCTTGTAGAAAGCCTTCCCAGAAGAGTGGAAGTTCTTACTGCTGTGGAGGTGTCTAGTACTTTTGTCCATATAGTGTATATTAGGTGGGAAGTAAAAAGTCGGTTGTAACAGCTTTACAACCTCTGTCTAGTAATTTCTGTTAATTTACACTTCAGAAATAAAAAAAGTAACTTGGACTCGAAGTGTTCCAGTCTTGGTCTTGACTCAGACTCGATGTCTCAGAGTCTTGGTCTTGAATTGGACTCATTGTGTCTCGGTTTTGGTTTTGACTTGGACTCAATGTCTCCCAGCCTTGGTCTTGAATTGGACTCGATGTCTCCCAGCCTTGGTCTTGAATTGGACTCGATGTCTCCCAACCTTGGTCTTGACTTGGACTCGATGTCTCCCAGCCTTGGTCTTGACTTGGACTCAATGTCTCCCAGCCTTGATCTTGAATTGGACTCGATGTCTCCCAGCCTTGGTCTTGAATTGGACTCATTGTCTCCCAGCCTTGGTCTTGACTCGTACTCGATGTGTCCTGGCCTTGGTCTTAAGTCGGACTTAAGGTCTCCCAGTCTTGGTCTTGACTCGGACTCGATGTCTCCCAGCCTTGGTCTTGAATTGGACTCGATGTCTCCCAGACTTGGTCTTGAATTGGACTCGATGTCTCCCAGCCTTGGTCTTGAATTGTACTCATTGTGTCCCAGTTTTGGTCTTGACTCGGACTCAATGTCTCCCAGCCTTGGTCTTGACTCGTACTCGATGTGTCCTGGCCTTGGTCTTAAGTCGGACTTAAGGTCTCCCAGTCTTGGTCTTAACTCGGACTTAAGGTCTCCCAGTCTTGTTCTTGACTCGGACTCGGCTCTAGCCATCTGGACTACAACACCACCTCTTTAATCGTTACAAAGCTGAGCCATGTTTGGCCATGTTGGTAAAGTTCATAATCCAGCTTTTATTTTGCAACTATTAGCAGAGCTGCTGCACGAGAACCATTTCCCCTCGAGGATATAACACCACGAGCCTGGCTCTAACAGTCATTTCTGCTTTGCATATTCAAAGGTCTGCTTCATACAAAGGCTATGCAAAACGTCCAGGATGATGGCTTTCCATGTTCCTGCTTTCAGAGCTGGTCTAGCAAAAAAAAAAAGGCGTTTGAAATGAAAACCTGACCTTTTCCTGCTTATCTCTATACCTGCGTGCGACTTGTAAACAGGCAGTGTGTACTGAGCTCGCTCACGGTCGAACCTTTTCTGTGAGACGCGGCTCCTGTAGCTCAGAAACAAACGCGGAGGTTTGCTATACCTGACTGGGTGTGTTTTTTCCATTTCGAGCGTATGCAAATGAGGCAGGGTTTTAACATTCAGAGGAGGAGCCTGGCTGACCCTGGCTAGCGTGTGCTCATTAGCATAGCGCTGATGAATATGCGCAGACGGAGGACGAGAGACGGAGCGAACGAGGGAGAAATAGACATCCAGGCCGATCCATAAGCGCTCAGCAGGGCGAAAAACAAATGGGAGCGCGCCTTTATGAATCTGCGTCTAATGGCTGCGTAATGGCATGCGTTTATGTAAAAGAGCAGCGAGGGTTCGCGCTGATGATCTATCCCAATCTGAAGGCAATCGATAATGCATTTCGCCGAGGAAGAGCTCACTCCCAGAGTCTCTCGGAAATAAACCAATCAATACGACTTCTCTATAGTCCTATTATAGCTGCTGTTACCACTGAATGGCAAGTCAATAGACAGATCATGATCATTTGTAACACCTGATGTTTAATTGATTTTGCAGATGGCAGGTAATGGCTGGATTATTTTGCGCTGGAAGATGTGCACGACCTTCATCACCTCGAATTTACTCAGGCTTTGTAAAACAGAAGTGCTCTATAATCAGGGGCTGCTTCAGCGTCCGTGGCGATGTACAGAACTCTTATTAGTATTATCGACCAAGGATATTTCATAGTCATGAGATGATTCTCTGGTTAACAGTGCAAGGGCTTGTTCAATTTATCCCACGCTATCGAGCAGATCGCAATTTACCATTGTATCGCTCTTAGTTTGTACCACTTGACAGGAAACGACGTTAAGATATATACAGTATTTATTAAACTCCTCGGTTCAAATAAAATGCAACTTACGATGGATTTGTCGGCACATATCCCCCTCTCGTAAAGTACAGGAAGATGTTACTGGCAACCCCCGAGTGTCATTTGTTGTGTGATGCAGTTAAACAAATACATAAAATGAGATGAACTGAAACAAAATGACAGGACTGGGTGCTTCAGCCAAGCAGATTGGTGTATTAGCACATCCTGCGAGGGCTGAAGCATTACCAGGCATTACGGTGCATTTATTTCCAGCCGTAGGAACACTAAACAATAGTTCTGTCTCATCTATGAATCCTTTTATTATCCCACAAAAAGAGGTTATGAGGGCACTGCCTGCCATGTGATAGATTACACTGAAAGCACAACAGTCGTGGGGAAAAATGGATCTTTGAAACAATAAGGTGGAGGAGAGGCTGGCAGGATGCTCGGACAATAGTCCCACCTTTTTCCTGCGACTTTCCCACAGTTCCTTCCAGGCTACAGTGGCGGCCTGATAACAGACGTGGAGGGGATCGCCCATTTTTACCAACGTCCTGTTTTCCATTTTACCTTTTTACCCCGATCCAGCGCATTTCTGATCGGAGCTGCACCGGGGAATGCGGACAGAGCGTTCATTTTGGGTTTAAAAAAAAAAAGTGGGAAAAATACTGATTGACTTTGCAGCAGTAATGCTTTTTTATCCAACAACGAGATGAATTAGTGCCACTGAAAGAGCTCATACGATTCATAATGAACCATCATAATTGATCACATATTCATTGAAATTGAAGTTATTGTGTTGTGAAAAGAAGTAATTAGTGGATTTATTCATCCATTATTCCGGATCATAAGTTATTTACTTCCTTCAGACTGCGTTGCTTGCCGGCAGAGGACGTTTGTGTTCGTTCCTGATCTCACAGAAATGATTGGAGTATTTATTAGTAATCGATGTTAATTGCGGTTAGTTACTATAACGGCAGTGTGTTAGTAAATAGCTGGCTATACAAAGTGCATGGCATGTGGGGGCACCCCTGGCATGCCACTAATCCAGACAATGAAGACCCAGGGTTGGACCAACCCTCTCTAGATAAGGGATATGAACCAGGAAGGATCAGCACTGGGCTGGACAGTCTCCGGGCTTTCCCACCCTGATTCGTATCCCACCTCTGGCAAGGGTGAGCTTTGGCTGTTGGATTTAGGCAGCATAGTGAGACTTCCTCATGGTGCCCTAGGGATGTGGTGCCTCTTCGTGGTTTGGTGTGGCCACGTGGATGTGAGCATTGCTTGAATCTCGGTTCCGTCCCATTGTCATCCCGAGGGCTTTCCCCCTTCTTGCCTTACTGATATTAAGTAATATATAAGTAAGAGCAGTCATAAGTGGTATAAGTAATAAGTAATATCATCTAATTATTTCAGCAGAAGCTTTCATTAAACGTTGTGAGAAGCAGCATAGAAAAGTGTGAAACTTGGCCATTTTTACCTAATGTATTTTGAGGGAAAAAAAATCTAATCTAATGAGTAGGTTGTATTTGAGTACATGACTTAATGGCATAAATATGATTTCACATCATGGGTATTACAATTAATTAGAATTAAACTAGAGAAATGTCTTTTAGTAAGTGAATGAAATAGTGTAATATTTGAGGATAACCAGTATGGTGAAACGATTGCTTGTAATCCTGAATCCTCTCCACCAATTCGGATGTTTGATTTTTATTTTTGTCCCCAAATTTGAACAGAATTCAGACTATGAACATGGACACCCTAAATAAAACACTCAATGGTGCGATCTTCCAAAGCTGATGCACATAACCCAGTCCAGTCGCTGGCGATAATGCACCAACACAGTATATTAAGCCTATTTACATGACTTCTTAAGGGGAAATTTGCTTCCTGGAATCAATTAAGTTCGAATTCCGAGGTTCCACTGTACAGCAAAATATGCTTTTTAACAATCAAATAGTTCATCTGTGGATGAAATGCCATTTTTTGATACTTTACAATGAAATATTAAACTTTTGACGCCATATTGCTGCCTGTCTGTTCATTTACCCTTCCACGTACACCAGAACTAACAAATCCTCAATCCATAACTAAAATGACGAAAACTTAAACTAGAAACATAACATAAACTAACAAAGCCAGCTACAATTAAACTTTTCCTACACAGCTCTCACATTCTGTTCTACACAGGGTTCAGACATCTACAAGCTGGACAAAGCAGCTTTGATTAGTATAGCAATATCCAGGAGGTCTATCAGTTCCTGCAATGTGCTTCACTCAGATAACCATCTAATTGTGGGTCGCACTTGTGGCTCGTCACAACTCGGTGCTGCTCAGGCTGTCACCATCATCCTCCGCTTCCATTAAACCTTATTGATCCAGCTGAAGTGGTTCTAGTGGCTGAAATGTTTGCTAGAAGTAAGAGTTACTGCCTGGGTGCTGTTTAAACTCGCTGTTTAAAATTGTCAGCAATGATGGTACAGTGTTAGATTTTAAGAGACTGCTACAATTTATTTTGGATTAGAGAATAGGGACGTGTCCTTCAGTCATTAGATGTTCAACAGAAGTGTAGTTTTGTCATTTTGATTAGAAATAGAATGAAACCTAAATACAGTGGAACTCAAATGCCTGTTCATTTGAGCAATTCAGACGTCGGATGGTCCGGTGTTTTGCCAACAGATTCGAACATGGGCACCCTAAATAAAACTCTCAATGGTGCGATCTTCCAAAGACGATTAATCCAGTTCAGTCAGTGGCAGTAATGCACCAATACGATATGCCATTCACCATAAGACCCAGAAGAAGAAGAACAACTAGGGCCCAATCATAGGCATATTATGTATATTGTATTTATTATTTTAGTATTATATTATGTGTATTATGTCAGTCTAGGGTTGCGATGTCAGACACTCCTTCAGACATGCTGCCTCTTCCACAGTGATAAGACATGCCCAATTTTCGGTGGCTGAATTGTTGTTTTTTGATAGAGCTAATTATGTAAAATCAAATAAAATACAACCTCACTAAACTTTCAGGATTGAACTTTCAGTGATTTGGTATTAGAAGAGTTTTCCAATGGAACTTTGCTTGTGTAATTATAGTTCGACAGCAACAAAAGACCTTACAGAGAATTTAGGAGACCAGCCTTGTTTACCTCTTCCTCCACAGTCCGCTAATCACAGCAATTGCAAATGGACATGCCTGCGTAAACGCGTTGACGATTCGAGCAGGATAAGTAATGCACATCTGTTAAAAACAGAGTAGCCCCTGTTGTTATTTACCGAGGATCCAGGGCGCCATTGTATCTCTAAGCCAAAGGATTTCCCATAAATCCTGGCTGCTTGGCCCTGACGGTGCGGTGACTGGGTCGAGAGGCGCCATTGGCACGCTGATGAATCCCTTTAGACGGTCCAATCAATACGGCTTTATCTTCAGGCAGGCGGCGCAGACGCCCGTGTTAGTTCACCTGGGGTCCTGAAGGAGTGATCAGCGTGCTGTACATCAAAGCCCACTATCAGACAGCAGCAATCAGGAGAGACGGCCTGATCCACTCGTCTCCCACGGCACCCCAAGACGTCTGATCTATAGCTCGCGATCGCTCGCGCCGGTGAATGTGTCATCTTTATCAGAGCTGATCTGTGTTATATCTGGAGTTATAACCACGTAGCTTTTCTCCACCAGTCAGTCGGGACGCGGAGGCCTCACACGCAGATGTTACAGCTCTGGAGACTGAGGATAAATGGCGCATAATAGGTTCCAGGTCTTGATGGACCTGGTCTGTGGATTACTTGGATCCACGGCAACTCTTTATTTTATAGCGGTGCAATTGTGAAATCGATATAAGCAATTTTTATATTTTAAAAATAGAGGCATTAAAGCCTGTGCTTGGGGAACCTCCTAATGGCTGGCCTACGTGCTACCCCTGGCAAAATCGTGCACTCACCAGACTTTTACTTCTTGTTTACTGTATGACACCAAAAATGGTTTAAAAGCTGAATAATCTGGCTTTGTGAAGCAACCCTCAATCAACTTAAATTGCATTATTTAGATTCATTGCATGTTATTGGCACGAGTCTAAAACTGCAAATTAATCGGTCGTTTAAAGGGAGTGCCTACATACCATAATAAGCCATTGGACTAAAAAGGCTCCAACAAGACAATTTGAAGCATTATAAAACTTCTCCAAGAAGGAAATCCAACACAGAATGTGGCAAACAATGTCAGTTGTTCCCAGTCAGCTGTGTCTAAAATGGGGGGCAAGTGTGCACAAAATGAGAGGGTTATAAAAGGAGAACAAATGGGAAGATCAAGGAAGACGTCAAAGTGTCAGGATGGAAAACAATTTGCGTTGACAATAGGAAATGCACGACAAAACAAATAGGCAGAAACAGGAGGCAATGTTGGTGACAGAACTGTAAGAAATCGCCATAACCTCCTGAGACCTCATGACTTTTTGGGTTTGCTACACCTCATACTTTATTCTGCTTAACTCAGTCCTCATTTGTAGACACTCTTGAGCATTCCACAAAAACAAAAATACTTCCTGTTCAAAGACAGTGCTCAGTTTTTATACATAAAAAAGCTCCGAGGAGGGTAAGGTCTCGAGGTTAAAGAAATGTAATAGAGTAGTACCTCAGTTCCCGTTGCTAATTTCTTCCAGAAGGCTTGTTGAGTACCGAAAACAATTCGAATAGAACCAAATTATCATGCACATACACAGTGAGTTTTTATGAATACCGCATGCATAGCACCTTCTTAAGTATATAAGAAGGGGTTGGACAGCTATGAGCCAGTCCTCGTATTGAAAGTCATTAATCTGATGCTCAGATTTCTTGGTCTTTCTTTTGTTTATTTCTTTTGTTCATAGTCTCACATTAGATTAGCAGTAGTAGTAGATTTACTTAAAAACAACACGACCACATCTAGGAGCGACATGAACTTCACCTTTTCACACGAGGATATCTGAACGTCACCGGAAGAGTTCAGCATTACTGACAGGTTATTTAGAGAGTTGTGGGATGTAGCCATTTGGATCTTTAGGCCAAACAACCAAAATCAACAGGGTCATGCCCTTAAACTTCTGCTCCTTTCAGCTCCTCCACGGTGCTGTTGCTGAACAGTGGTAGAACCCAAGGTTTAAGTGCCAAAAAGAATTAAATATGAACGATCCCAGCTGTTGTTAAAAGTTTAGAGAACCTCATTAAAGGGAATTATCAAGTAGGACCGACCTGATCTCACATTAAAGTCATAAACATTGGAAAAAGCACATCGGATCTTCATCCAAGGCAGAATAATGGACAAATTATGGACGTTTCATGGGTTTCATGGGTTAACTCTGTTAACCTCTGGACTAACGACCTTCAAAGTTCAGTGAAAAAGAGGAGATTCCCCAAAAAATGTCTTCTTCATGCCCTCAAAAACGTATGTTTGTTAATCTTGAGTGAAACAAATTGCTACGATCACGTCCAGCGGTGCATTAATGAAGAAAGACAAACGTCCCATTTGGGCGGAAATGCTCAAAGACGCCTATGCAGCCTTTTCTGCGATGGAGATAAGCTCATTCATACTGGGATTCCGCTTTGTTTACACACCTGCTGCGTTCATTCGATTTCCTTTTGCGTCACTTGTTGTGGTTGCGCTGTTTAACAGGCCGACGTCAATCAGCTGTGTAATATCTGAAAGCTCTTTTCGCGGCTGCCGCAGCCTCACGCTGATCGTGTAGGGAGATATTGATATTGTTCACGGAGGCTGCTGAGCCATTAAACAGTGTTAATTGGTGCAAATGCCTGATCAGATTGGCAAGCGATTGTGACAGTGTCGATTATCTCTCAGATAAATGGAATCCTTTAATTCCAGGTTTCAGCCAGATACCGATCGTGCTGTCTGAGCCCATTAAAATCCTGTAGCAATTAAGGTATAACAGAGTAATTAGTGACAAGATGCAGGAATGTAATTAATGTCTGCGGGAGCTTTACCCCGTTCCCTCGATCCGTGTGTGTGTATGTTCTGCACGGAGTCGTCTTCTGAGGCTTGGAATTGTAGTTTTTGGCTTGCAACTGAGATTAGGAAGCAAAAGTGAAAACTGAAAAACCAAGTGCATTCATCTGTTAATAAATATTTTTAACACTGTTCATTGCATTTTTTCACGTAGCCATGTGAGGCGTATGTATTCCATTCCCTACATCGTCTATATCATATGTAGCATGTTTTTGGACACTGCCATATAGCTTTGCTCATTACTGTGTGACATCAGGTTCATGTTGAAGTACACCAGATAACATCTTGCAGTTTCTACTGAAAGTACCTAATGAAATGAATACTTGTATTGTTCTGGTGATCGCTGTCAGGTTTTTTTATGTTTATTAAGTTATTCCAAAGTAAGAAATGCATTCTATTGAAGATTGTTGTCCACTCATGTGACTGTGCATAGCTGCTAAGCTAACTGCTAACTGCAGCCTGAAAGTGTTCTGGAGGATTCAGGTACTGTTTTCCTTTCGGTCGGCTGTTATTACTAACCTTTAGGACCCCATGGAGTCTCATTTGCACTAACAATGCAGTACTGTAGATGTTAAAATAAAGGAAATCACAGAGTACAGAGCAAACAACGTGAGTCGAGAGAATTTTTCTATTCAAAATGCTTCGACAACCGAAGTCGACGAGTTCCGAGCAGGTCGAGAACCGTGGTACCACTGTACGTAGAAATTGACTGTTATGTTACATTTTCAGTCATCTGTTTGCCCTGGTTTGATTTTCATCCCAAAAGTATTTCTGATACCAAAGCTATTCTAGCTATGTTACTGGCGCCATTATGCCGAAAGCGTCATCACGAGGGAACGTCGAGACTAATAAACACTCACATACAGTGGTGTGAAAGTGTTTTTACCCCCTTTCTGATTTCCTATTTTTTGCAGGTGTTTCAGAACATCAAACCAATTTTAATATTAGTCGAAGACAACACAAGTAAACACAAAATGCAGTTTTTAAATGAAAGTGTTTATTATTAAGGGAGAAAAAAATCCAAACCTACATGGCAATGTGTGAAAAAGTGATTGCCCCCCTTGTTAAAACTTAACTATGGTTTATCACACCTGAGGTCACTGTCTCTAGCCACACCCAGGCCTGATTATTGCCACACCTGTTCCCAATCAGGACATCACTTAAGTAGGACCTGCCTGACAAAGTGAAGTACACCAAAAGATCCTTAAAAGCTACACATCATGCCGAGATCCAAAGAAATTCAGGAACAACTGAGAAAGAAAGTAATGGACATCTATCAGTCTGGAAAGGGTTCTAAAGCCATTTCTAAAGCTTTGGGACTCCAGCGAACCACAGTGAGAGCCATTATCCACAAATGGTGAAGACATGGAACAGTGGTGAACCTTCTCAGGAGTGGCCGGCCGACCATAATTACCCCAAGAGCGCAGCGGCGACTCATCCAAGAGGTCACAAAAGACCCCACAACAACATCCAAAGATCTGCAGGCCTCACTTGGCTCAGTTAAGGTCAGTGTTCATGCCTCCACCATAAGAAAGAGACTGGGCAAAAATGGCCTGCATGGCAGAGTTCCAAGATGAAAACCACTGCTGAGCAAAAAGAACACATTTAAGCTCGTATCAGTTTTTCCAGAACACATCTTGATGATCAGCAAGACTTTTAGGAAAACATTCTGTGGACTGACGAGACAAAAGTTGAACTCTTTGGAAGATATGTGTCCCATTACATCTGGTGTAAAAGTAACACAGCATTTCAGAAAAAGAACATCATATCAACAGTAAAATATGGTGGTGGTAGTGTGATGGTCTGGGGCTGATTTGCTGCTTCAGGACCTGGAAGACTTGCTGTGATAAATGGATCTATGAATTCTGCTGTCTACCAAACAATCCTGAAGGAGAATGTCCGGCCATCTGTTTCTGACCTCAAGCTGAAACGAACTTGGGTTCTACATCAGAACAATGATCCAAAACACAGCAGCAAGTCCACCTCTGAATGGCTGAAGAAAAACAAAATGAAGACTTTGGAGTGGCCTAGTCAAAGTCCTGACCTGAATCCTAATGAGATGCTGTGGCATGACCTTAAAAAGTCCGTTCATGCTGGAAAACCCTCCAGTGTGCTGAATTACAACAATCTGCAAAGATGAGTGGCCAGAATTTTCCCTCCACAACGCTGTAAAAGACTCACTGCAAGTTATCACAAACGCTTGGCTGCAGTTGTTGCTGCTAAGGGCGGCCCAACCAGTTATTAGGTTTAGGGGGCAATCACTTTTTCACACAGGGCCATGTAGGTTTGGATTTTTTTCCTTTTTTCATTAATAATAAACACCTTCATTTAAAAACGGCATTTTGTGTTTACTAGTGTTGTCTTTGACTAATATTTAAATTAGTTTAATGTTCCGAAACACTTAAGTGTGACAAACAAAAATAGGAAGTCAGGAACGGAGCAAACACTTTTTCACACCACTGTATACCCACAAGTATTGAAGTTTTATTAGGGATACATACATATATTTTGGCTCAATACATGTTTTTGGGGGGGTTTGTGTGTTTTATGTGTTTTAAGGGTTAACAGAGAAAGTATCTCTAGAAAGCCTTTCCCATCTGAATAGCACTGCAGTCTGTTCCAGTCCGTGTAAGTAATGGAACTCGGTACTCACATCAGCAAATGTTTGTGAGATGTGATCACTGCCTTACTGAGTGTGTGTGTGTGTGTGGGTGTGTTGACCCCAGTATTGGAAACATGTCAGTTGTGAGGAGATCGATGAGCTCTCGGAGTGTATTCTCTCCACCTGCTGACACCAGCGCTGGCTCGGAGTGGCAAGACTGGAGCGTTCACGTCGATGTGGCTCCAAAGCGATATCGAGCTGCAAAGCGGCACAATTCACACGCCGGCGCAGGATGCAAAGATACAGGACACACAAAGAAACTGAGAACTTGCACAAAGGCATTTCGTGTTTTTGTGTTATTCTCGCTGCGTAACCTTTAAGCGCCGTCGTCAGCAGCCCAGCTTTTTAAACTCCATCTCAGTCCAAGTTTATCGGAGCGCATGCGTTTGATTGGATTTGGTCGGAGTCGAGCTTGGCGTGCTATAAATATCAGCTTCCTCTCTAACTGTTTCTGCTACTTCTTTTGTGGTGGATTGTGGGATTTCTTGTGGGATTTACATTTAGCCTCGTTCAGAGCACCTTAACCCTGATGAGACCTCTCAGATACCTGAGCGTCTTGCTCAAAGGCCCAGCTTAGAAGTGAACCCTGGATCTTCTGATCCACAGTCCAGTATCTTATCCACTGTTGTTCCCTTCAGGTTGCAAGCCCAGCCCAACTCAGGGTTCGATCCTAGGTGCTCAGGGACTGCTGTTTCCTGTAGTCGCCTCTGAGCGACAGGAGTCAATGCAGTTGTGTATTTCACTGCACTGTACCACCTCTTCTCAATCTATGAACCCCATCACACACCCTGTAGGTATTTATAGCCCGATCTGCAGGAGCCTGAAGTTACTACCACTTGAAACACGCAAGGTGACTCATTACCGTCTAGGAAGTATATTAAAATGTTGTGTTCAAAAGCTTCTAGATGATCCAAAAGTTTTATAGAAGGCCTAAAACCTTAACTGACTTGTTCATGATGTAGCAGAAATGTCACACGGGTTTCCCGCAGTAGTTGCGTTGCCTTCTTTAAATTCGGATAAGCAACATTTGCGCCCAAACTTTTGCATCAGACTCTTTCTGTACGGTAAAGCACACTACTTAAAAAGACCACAGTGACTCTGACACACGTCGCTGGAGAGAAGTAGCAGATTAGCAGAGGCACAGCTGCTTGTGGTCAGATCTGGGGTTAGCCAGATGTGTATTAGTGTGACCTAGTTGTGTGGGGATGTGTGTAGTGTCAGGGATTATCTTTGCCAGGAGTCAGCATGTGCAGCGCTTGTGTTAGAGGTCTCCAAAGACAAAAGTTGACTTGTATTGTAGAATAATAGAAATAATCGGTATAAAATAAATCAGAATTAAACTTTTGATGGATATTTTGTCCAATCAATCAATAGAAAGGGTGTAGTAGTAATAGTATTTATTTGGTGGCACAGCAGGTAGAGTTGGCACCACACAGCTCTGTGGTCCTGCTGTTCGATCCTTACTTTCTTTCACTGTCTAAGTGTGTAATGTGGGGGCACCCGTGGGCTCCACCGTGCATCTCACAGACCCTGAGCATCCCACCTAGAGTGGCTACCTGCCATTATGTCATCTCCATGTGACTTGGACTTTAAAATGCCAGGAATCCAACGTTTAGGAGACATACAGTACTGTGCAAAAGTGTTAGGCCACCATTAGATTCATTTTAGCAATGTATAATGACCACATAACATGTTGACTATTAGACCCAATCTGCATAATCCTCTTTTCCACTGGTCTTCATTCCAATCTCTTTAGAATGTCTTAGCCTTTTCACACCGTTCCCCTTCCAAAAGAGCAGTTTCTTGGCTGCAACCCTTTGAAAAAGACCATTCCAGATCAAGCCTCTTCAAATTGTAAACGGGTCACCTTGGCATCCCGATGAAGCTGCCAGCTGCTGTTGCTCATGTCTATAGATGTGTTTCCTGCAGTGTAGGGCACTTGAGTCTTCAAGACGGGGGGCTGGGTGTGTCCCACGCAGAGGACAAGGGGGTCTCATACATTGCAGTGTGAAGTTTGGCATCTTCTCCCAGTGTTTGTGTGGGTTTCCCTGCCACCTCCCAAAAACATGGCGGTATGTGGACTGGCTGCTAAATTACCCCTAGGTGTGGTGCAGGGTGCTCATTGTTTTAGGCACCCTCATCGTAATAATAACAATTCATCTTTGTAAATGCTTTATCTCAACCATGATGGAGTCTGGAACTTATCCCAGAAACCTGGGTGTGACGGAAACGCAGCCTGGACCAGATGCCAGTCCATTACAGGGCATCATGCACTCACACACTCACTCACATATGGGAATCATTTCAACCAGCCAGTCCACTTATTGGCATGTTATAGGAAGCAGGAGGAGACCGAGGCACCCTGAAGAATCCCGTCACACAATCAGTAACCAGAGTGGAAGGTAGAACCTGCGACCCTGGAGCCATCCAGAACCAATGCCAAGTGCTAGATGTACCAGCCATATATATTTTACAAAGGAAAAATGCAGTTAGAGTATATGTAGTGCAATTTCTGGATGAAGACCTTCAGATCTTGTAGGTCGTCAGATCTAATGATATATGGAGTGGTTGTGGGACCGTAGTATAGCTGAGGGACGCTGAGAACTTGTTCAGATTGGACTCTGTGCAAAACATAATAGAAATAGAACGTTATATGGATATCTACAGCAACATAATTGGGAAAATAAGGAGTTTTATCCATGGCGTTTCTCCCAGTCTTCCAGTAGTTCAGAACCTCAAATAACTGACCTAAGTCTAGGCAGCAATTCCTCTATCTGCCTGCTGGCCAGAAATGAAGTGGAGTCAACGTTACATCATGTTTTGGCTTAACACTGTCATCCTTCATTCATCTTCTCCTTCGCTTTGTCTAGTTCCCTCTTTGTGTTCTGTTCATTCTGACAGAACATATAAACAAACATGCACAACGCAGACATGCTAACAAGACAGGGCCCCTTTAGGGGGGTTTCTGAGAACAGGAGATAGAACTCACTCTGTGCCACTTTATAAATAACATATGAAGCACAGGGTGGCCAGACATGAACGTTATTATACAGCTAGAAGCCATGCTCTCAAAAACCATTGTTTGAATTTTCTCAGACTTTGTTGTCATTTGAATGTTCCCCAGACCTTGTTTTTGTTTGTAATGTTCTTCAGACCATAGCTGCGTCTGAAATCGTTCCCTTACTCCCTTGGCCACTACTTGGACAGTGCATATAGAACACTATTTAGAGCGTTAGTGAGGAAGACGTCGGAACACAATTCAGACGGCACCTATGTAAGAAACACCTGTAGCCTTTTTGGCACAAAACAGTTCTAAGACTAATTTGGGAAGAATTACCTCCGTGAAACTCCAGTGAGAACTCCACTGGTTCCAGGGCTTGTTTTGTTTGCACCAGTAATAACGCTGTGTGATGCTGAGATGATGTAAGAGACACAAATTTCAACTCAAAATCACGTTGTACCTCCTCCGTCGACTATAGGCTTAGTAAAGCCTGAACTTCACTGTCTGTTCATTTGTCTGTTTTTTTTTTTTTCATTTTTAGCCGAAAGATCCTAATGTTTTTCAAGCCTTGGGCTTTTGTGTTCTACAGACCTTGTTTTTTGTAATGTTTCTTGTTTCTATAGTCTTCAGCCCATGTTCATTTATGTTCTCCAGACCTGTTCTGTTTTGTCCTGCTCCCAGACACTGCTTTGTTCAGTCATGTTTTCCAGGCTTTTCTATTTAATCGTCATTTTGTCATGTCCCCAGATCTTGTTTCGTTGTGTTCTTTTAAGACCTCATTTTGCTCATAAGTTCTGCAGGCCTTGTCTGTTTTGTTCTCCAGACTTCATAAATTTTAGATCTTGTTGTTTTTCATTTTATACGATTTCATATTCTCCAGACCACAATTTTTGTTGTCATGTTTTCCAGACCTTGTTTTGTTTTAGCACTGTTTTTGTTTGTCGTGTCTCCAGCTTTTTTCTTTTGTTTAATCCACAATTGTTTCATGTTCTCCAACTCGTCATTTTGGTTTAATCACAATTTTAGTACTGTTCTCCAGATCTTGTTTTTGATTAATCACATTTTTTTTGTCATGATTCTCAGGCCTTGTTTTGTTTAATCACAATTTGTAATGTTCTCCAGGACCTTCTTTTGGTTTAATCACCAAGTTTTGTCATGTTATTGAGACCTTCTTTTTTGTTAATCCACCATTTTTGTTGTCATGATCTCCAGGCCTGTTTTGTTTAAATCACAATTTTTGTTTGTATGTTCTCCAGATCTGTTTTGTTTAATCAACATTTTTTTTGATTCATGATCTCCAGGCCTGTTTTGTTAATCACAATTTTGTCTGTTCTCAGATATTGTTTTTGTTATCACATTTTGTTTTTGTCATGTTCTTCCAGATCTGTTTTGTTAATCACAAGTTTTTGTCATGTCTCCAGATTTCTTTTGTTAATGCACATGTTGCATGTTCTCCAGACCTTGTTTTGGTTTAATCACAAGTTTGTTTGTCCTGTTTCAGGATCTGTTTTGTAATCACATTTTTTTGTCATTGATTCTCCAGGGATTCTTTTTGTTTTAATCACCAATTTTTGTCATGTCTCAAAGATCTTTGTTTTTGGTTAATCACAATTTTGTCATGTTCTCCAGACCTTTTTGTTTAATCACCAATTTTGTCATGTTCTCCAGACCTTCTTTTTTGTTTAATCCACAATTTTTTCATGTCTCCAGGCCGTGTTTTGTTTAATCACCAATTTGTCATGTTCTCCAGACCTGTTTTGTTAATAACAATTTTTGTAATGTTCTCCAGACCTTGTTTTTTAATCACAATTTGTCATGTTCTCCAGACCTTGTTTTTGTTAATCACAATTGTTGTCATGTTTCTCCAGATCTTCTTTTTGTTTAATCACAATTTTGTTTGTCATTTTCTCCAGACCTTCTTTTGTTTTAATCACAATTTTGTTTGTCATGTTCTCAGACCATTTTTGTTTAATCACAATTTTTGTCATGTTCTCCAGATCTTCTTTTTGTTTAATCACAATTTTTGTTTGTCATGTTCTCCAGACCTTCTTTTTGTTTAATCACAATTTTTGTCATGTTCTCCAGACCTTGTTTTTGTTATATCACTGTTTTTGCTTGTCATGTTCTCCAGACTTTGTTTATGTTTTTCCACCATTTTTGTTTATGTTCTTCTCCTGGCCCTGTTTTGTCATGTTCATAAGCTTTGCTTTAGTCTGTTCTTGTTTGTAATTTATGTTATCCAGACTTATGATTTATGATTTCTACATTTAGCTTTTGGTAAGCCATGTTCTCCAGACCATGTCTTAGTTTTTATTGCTCCTCAGACCTTTTTTCCCCAGACTTAGTCCTGTTCATTTGTGTTCTTGACCTTAATGTTCTTCAATGGATTGTTTTGTCTGTAATATTTTCCAGGTTTTGATCATTTATTTTCTACGAACTTGCTTTTTAGCATATCCTTTCAGTCCAGGATCTGTTCAGCAATGTCTTCAGACTGTTTCATTAGCTACATCGTGGCATTTTCTTAATTTACGTTGCTATAGACCTTGTTTGTGTTTAATCATTATTCCCGGTCCATTGTGCTCCTTCAGCCACTTTCTCAGGGTTATTTTTTTCCTTCTGTATGTTACTTCAGTTGCTTGTCAGTTCAGCTATTGGTTCCATGTTTTCTCATGTTTTAACTGTGATCTCCGGACCTTTTCTTGTTTCAGGCTTGTCTAAAAGAATCAATTCTATTCTACACCGGCAGCAGATTAACCACTTCTCTCTGGTTTCCTTAAAAAGAGGCCCTGATCTTGGGGTCATAGAGAGCTCGGGGTTCAGTCACATCCGGGTGTGACGATACGCAAAGCTGACAGCACTAATTGTAGACATCTGCTAAAACTCGTGATCCCACAAAGTCTGTCAAAACAGTGTCAGCAGGAATCAGATTCAGTCAGTCACAGCAGGTCATGTAAGCGTTGTAAAGACGGAGCAGATGATTGCAGCTGGAGTGGTGGAGCAGCATCTGAATACATGAAGGTTAATAGGTGCACTGTGGCACTGATTTAATTCCTTATTACAGACAGAAGATCTTGTTATGTCTGAGGTCTTTTAGTGTCTGTCAGATATTACAGTCCATTAGTGCAATTTTGCACAATTTCTTCCTAAACTGGCATCTCTTAAAGCTTTTCAGAGGCATTATTTTGTGTCCTTTTGCCGCCCTTTGAAGGGGGTTTACATGCAAATAGCATAAAAAGAGCGTAATAGAATACATAAAGTGCAAATGTGGCATGTAAACAGCAGTGTCTGTATGTAATGAGTATCATATGTACTGAGATGGTGTCCAACAATACTGGGAAACAGAGCATGTATGGATGGATGACATTCCAGAGGAGTTCACTAGTAACTCAAACTCACCGTGGGCTCTTGGACCTTCTGTGATTTCCTCCTGTGGTCGTGTCGTGTCTGGACGTGATGCCCCATCTGGACAGATTACACTTCTAGGACTCGAACCTAAGTCTCAGAGATGGTGGGCTGGTGTAGTTATTCTACAAATTTTAATTGTAAACAAGTCAGTTAGGTTCTGGGACAAAAACACGAGAAGATCAATTTTAGACCTTCCCATATTTTTTAAATTGTATGTGTTAGAATTTGCAGAAACGTTGTGGTTTGCTCCGTGTCATTTGACCAGAGCTGAGGCCCAAACTAGGCGTTAGTGCAGAAATATTTAATACATAACTGCAAGATTTTATTAGCACAATAAAATGTTTATTAGCATCAAGCCCCGTCCTTGTAATAAAGTGATGGACGCTGCTAAGGCATATTAGACCGCAGTTAGTTCTGACCCCTGAATTTGAGATACGTTCTAGGAGTGCCAATGTTGTGTGACCGAAATACTACTCTGCCACGTACACACACAGCTTGGAGACGACTCCAGCCATAACAAAGCAGCAACATTATAATTATCCAACTAAAAGACTGCCAAAATGAATTATAATGAGCTTCTCAAATCTATTGGCTTTAAAAACGTTTGTTTTGATTTGAAGATATTAATGATCAGCCTGATGGTTCCAAGATTTTTTTTTTAACAAACAAGGATCTGGATGTGCTGGAAAAGCAGAGAAACAAAATATTATTATATATAATATACAAATCAAACAGTATTAATGTATCCACAGCTTGTTTGAAGAGCAACGAGAGTTATACAGCATCAGCAGCTTTGTTGGTTCGATCACCTCCATTCTTTCTTATTTTCTTCTCAACACCCACAACGACGTTGTTTGATCTTTCATTAAACACCATCCACGGCTGATTGGAGGTTCATTCATGGATCTGTTAAGTCCAGGTCTTAACCCAACGAAGCTTCTAATGCTGTCCAACTCTCCCTTTACATTTCTGACTGATGGTATTAACATTAATAGCTTCATCTTCCAACTTAATCACGAATCATGTAACGGAAATTATAACTACACTTTTGTTAACACCGGATCTAGCTCATATTTTCTTCCTGGGAGAATAGTGTGTTAGTAACAGCCTGCCTTGTAAATCAGACCCATTTTATTTGCTGAATGGGAATAAACTTTCTTTCTAATACATTAAAACAGCAACTGATATGTTTGTATTTATTGTCTGTATAATACGCAGTTATTGAGAAATGACGTTCCTTGACTATTATGGCTGGCGGGCATAGTCTGACTCAGCCTTTATTAAATTTGTAAGGTTTGGTTCTTCAGGCAGACTTTGGTCCAATTAGCAAACACATGTTGATTGTCTGGTCTGAGTTTAATCTGGGTTTGGAGTGTGTGATGCAGGGGATTGCGATCCTTCTCAGGATAAATTGACCGTCGATGAATGGCATCAGTCTGTGTGACCTGTCCCTACTGTGATAGAGATCCCTAGTGTGGTTTGATTAGAAGATTAACCTGATATTTCATCAACTGAGGTGGTTTCCTTGACGTGTGCCTAATTACACCACGCAAAAGCTTTATCAGCGCCTCAGATCCTCTCGAACAAGGCCTGTCTGCTCCGTTTCGCTCTTTTAAACATTTGTTATTGAAGAGCGAGTCGTAACGGGCTAATTAGCTGCTGTTAATTAACACCGTTTTCCTCTCAGGAGAGCGACAATCTGTGGTGGGATGCCTTTGCTACCGAGTTCTTCGAGGAAGACGCCACGCTGACCCTCTCCTTCTGCCTCGAGGATGGACCAAAGAGATACAGTAAGGAATCGAGCTTTGTTATTAACACACTACTCGCTGTACGTGAACTTTTTTATTTCATCTCTGTCACTTTTGGCACAATAAAATCGACTTTAACATTAACTCTGGATCTACACGCGTGTACAGTGCTGTGCAAACGTCTCAGGCCATCAACAGATGAAATGTACCATTGTTTTAGCGATGATATAATGACCATATATAATTATTTCTCTTTATTGGAATACAACCTGCAAAAATGTACAGGAAATTTGTTTGTGGTATTAAAAACTGGAAGAAGCGTTAGTAGTAAGTCTTTAGTGTGTTCTCCCCTTACACTTGAGGGTTAGTAGCATCTGGCAGGTCCACTGGGATGCCAAGTTGACCCTTCTACAATGCAAAGAATTCTCCCCAATCTTCTCAAAATCTTCTCTAGATACGCCGCTTTCAGTTAATACAGTTTAACACATGTATGCCAATTTCTCCTAAACCTTTATCTCCGAGAGGTTTTCAGATGGGTTCAAGCGGGTTTTATATGCAAAGCCAATGGTGCCAGTGGAGTAAATCTTCTGGGATTACTTTTCTACAGGAGGAATACAGCTGCTCTTATTAACAGTATTCCTGCCCTTTTTTGGGAAATCCACCCATAATCAGGACATTCCTGCAGAAATTAGCATTTTTTATCACGCATTGTTGTGTTATCGTCCATAAATATATACAAATATTAAATGTAATATCAGCTGGTTGGGTTCTTTGACTAGCTGAGTAGTTCTGTGGAATGTGATCCTGCAGTACCGGGGGCACACCTAGTCTGGGTCAAGTGACAGGAGACCCACAAGTGACCCAGCCCCCAGTCTTGAGGAGCATTGAGACTCGGAAGCCACCTGCATGGAAGCCAACCATTGGGCTTTTGATGACAGGAAACCACAGGCAACCCGAACCTCATCTCACTAGAGGCAGGATATGAGTCAGAGCGGGAAACCAGCACTCTACCGTTGAGCCACGCTGGTTTGTATTCCGCATTTGGCGGGGTGAGGTTTGAGTTTGAGCGCATGGTTTCCTGGAACCAGAGTCCATCGGTGGGTTTGCTGACCCAAGGTCTGATTCTGAGTGCTCCTCGGGGATGAGGGCCGGGTCACTGGGTCCGTGTCTGTTTGATCACCAGGTCCCATTATTAGTGCTTGTCAATATTTATCTGTAAAAGTCAATCAGGAAAGTTCTCTTACGGTCAGGTGCGAAAGTCTCAGCGCACGACAAGAACTGCTTTTATGGCCATACTTAAGTTGTCCAACAGGATTCCATTTTTCTTCACTAGTCTGAGTCAGAGATGGGATGCTTTCACTGACAGTAGGAACAAGATGTTTAGTAAAGTGTAATGGTGGGAATCTCTAGGCTCCTCACAATTTGATCCGATTACGTTTCAGAGTGCTGGGATGCGATTATTAATTGATTATCAATGCATCTTGGTGCGTACAGGATTTTATTTTTTTGGCCTTATGGCAAACGACTTCACAAACGATTACACTGTCGCAGATAAATATCCAGATTTTTGCTCGTTGTCACGTTCCGATAAAATCTACCGCGTTTAATTTTTTCATAAGTCTTAACTCTTGGCTGACGCAAATAGTGAGGTGAAGATTGTGGACAACCGATAGGTGAGCTCTGTCTCTATCCTACACCAAACTGGAAACTACTTGTGTATCTGGGTGGTACCGGGAAAGGTGATTTTTACAGTTCAGCAAGTGTACGGATCTAACCAAAGAATGAAAACACTTTTTTAAAGATGTATCTGGGCTGTTTACTGTATTGTATATTTGTCAGAGTTACTGCACTTGAAAATGTAAGGGTAATGATAACACTATGTCCAATTAAACCACTGAAAGAACCTAGAAATGTAACACTGCACATATAGCTATGAACTATGGTGTTGTAATTTGAGTTTCAGTTACCATACAGTACTTAAAAAGCCACTTTGTTTATTTTACAGCCTGTGCAGCTGGCTATGCTGTTTTTATTTAGGCTACCGGTTGATTATTTTTAGGTGTTTATTTTCAAATGTTTTTAAACAGTCTCAGAAGGAGCCTTGCAAATAGTGACCACGCAAGATCTCCAGCCTTTGCAGAATCATAGCCTGTGACTAAAAACTCCTGTGGCTTGTCTTTAGAGGTGAGAGGATGTCAGTCTTAAAAGTATAAAAAAGTAAAAGTATTTCTTAAAAGTATTTTCAAAGTCTTCTAGGGTATGGTTACCATGAAATATCTTCGAGACGGGATGCTGGCGAAATCCTTGGCAATGAAAGTTGTGATGGAGTTTGTGATTTGCTTTGCCTTTCCAGTTGGGTGGACTTCCAAGTTCTTCTTCTCCTCACTACTTCCGAGTTCTCTTAACATGAAATTACCAATTAACATTTAGAAAACTGATTTTTGACATTTGTGAATCGATTCAAAATCGTCCATGTCTGCATCTAAGAATCGATTTTCGTATTTGCTTTCCAAAAACTGGTTGAATAATAACAGTTTGGCTGGTGGACCTGGCTGCAATTTTATCATCTTGATAACTGGATTTCATCTATTGATAACCAGTTCAAGGTAAACTATGAATAAATGCATTGTCTGTCCAGAAACTTTTGATGCACCTTGGTGAATCGTTTGGCAGGTTAGCTTCAACTTCATCCTAAATGCAGGGATTTCTCTCTCTCTCTCTCTCTCTCTCTCTCTCTCTCTCTCTCTCTCTCTCTCTGATGATTTGAACAGTGGCGTCTATCCCTGTCGAGTCTTGGGCCTTTGCTTAGTCGTGCAGAACGGGCTGCTTGTTGTGAGGAGAGAGGGACTCAAAACCCCAGCTCGTTTTCACACTCCGTCCCTTCCCCCCGTCTTTGTGGTGCTGATTTATTCAGCAATACACATTTTTATTATGCAAGCACAACCTACCGCTTGACTTTGTGCAATAATGCAGCTCAGCTTTACTCCAAGTGAGCACAGATTTTAATGGTTAGTAAAAGACATGAACCTACAGGAGTTCCGAGCATGGTTTACGAAGGGTTAAAGTTAGAGTCGGCGGCAGGGCGTCCTTACTTTAGAAATACGTTGTTAAAATGGAGAGAAATTCACCGCCATTGTCTTGCTTGTCGGAATTCGTTCAGGTCTTTCAACGGCTCATGTTGAAGCAGCATCCGCAAAGCATAACTGACCTTTCAGCCAATTTAGTTCAGATCATTTCACGGTGATGGGGTGGAGACAGTTGTTTGGAGTGGATGGGAATAGTGAAGATGGGGTACATGGTGACGGGGTGGGAGTAGTGTTGGGAGACATGGGGAGAGTGTTGGGGTACAATGTGATTAAATGGTGATAATGCTGGGTTGAATGGTAGGGGTGAGGCAGGGGTAATTATAGTGCACATGGGAATTGAGTTGAGGATGGTGTTGGGGTGCATGGTGATTAAATTGGGATGGTGTTCAGCTGTATGGGGTTGGAGGTGGACACTTATGTTGATGCACACAAAGATGTCACTGGATTGGATATATATGTTGGGGTTTGTGGGAGAAGTCGTAGGTGCTTGTGAAATGCTTTCAGTGTGAACCTACCTTTAGTTCTCCTTAAACAGCTGGTGTACTGTTCGCTGAGACAGCTGCAGGATATAAAACGTGGGAATATAGTGGGTTGAATTTCCATACTTTGTGGACGGTGTGATGCATGGATTTGGTGCATGATTGGAAGAGAGGCTCGGCTCTTAAGCTGGTTTAGACCTGAGTCGAGCTCTGGGGTGAGTCATCTACCCTGGAAATGTCTCTCTCTCTCCAAAATGTACATTTTCTCCTTTATAAACTATTCTGGCATTCAGGTGATGGACACACGGGCAGAGTGAAGACTGTTCTGTGATAAACCGGATCTAAGTTTGATTGACGTTGGAGTACACCGATACTGCATGGGATGATGGGGGTACACAGACCCTGGATGGTGATTCTGGGGTACACAAAGACTTGGTGAGGATGATGGAATAAATAGAGATTGGATGCGGATGATGTTGAGGTACATATAGACTGGGTGGGGGTTATGTTGAGGTACATATAGACTGGGTGACGAGGATGGTATAAATAGAGATTGGGTGGGATGACACTGGGGTACATAGACACTGGGTGGGGTGATGTTGTAGTACATAGAGATTGGGTGAGGAGGATGGTATAAATAGAGACTGGGTGGGGTGATGTTGGGGTGCATGGAGACTGGGTGAGGATGATACTGGGGTTCAAAGACTGGGTGGAATAGCATTGGGGTGCTTAGAGACTGGGGGAGGATAATGTTGGGGTATATAGGGATTGGGTGAGGATGATGTTGGGGTACATAGATGATGTTGGGGTACATATATATAATATAGACTTGGTGGGAATGATATTGGGGTACACAGACACTGGATGAGGATAATGATATAAATAAGTATTGGGTGGGATGACATTCGGGTACATACAGTCTGGATGGGGATGATATTGGGGTACATAGAGACTGGGTGGGGTTACACTGGGGTACATAGACACTGGATGAGGACATCGTTAATGGTGTTGGGGTACATAGTGTTCATGGAGTCACTGTGACTGGGTGAAATTGCAGAATTCCAAAGGACTCTCAGACTTTTCTTAGAGCATCTTCTCAGCTTGGTGTTTAAGGTTCTTTCCACACGTCTCTTTTCGTTCGCACATTCATCGACCACATCTCGTATCACTAAAACGTTAAACCAAAGCACGTTCACCACAAACTGCAGGATGCCAGAGTTGCAAACACACTCCATCATGGCGGTGTTGTGGAAGATGATTTTGCATCTCCAGCGCTGTTTTTCCACCGGTGCTGTGTTCGGAAATGGAAGGGTCATTGCTGGCCTCGGCCAACTGAAATTACTTTTCCTAGCCTTTCTCTCTCCCTCTCTCGGTTTTCTCTTTCCACCCCCCATTCTTTATTTTCTCTCCGCTGTCTGCTCGGTGTGCTCGGAGCCGCCCCCTCCCCCTTTTGGTTTTGTTCTCTTTTGCTAACCATACTTTCTTTTCCTCTTTTGCCATAAGCTATTTTCTCATCCTCAGTCCTGTCAGCTCTACCTGTTATTCACAGGCAATCCGTATGCATCGAAAATCTAAATCTTTCAATCGAATAAGGGTTAAATTACTGTTCTAACTGTTTCAGGGTCAGAATAAAAAGCTTCCCCTCTCACTCTAAACAAAATGTTTAGGACCCATGCAGAGTCTGATCTTTTTTTTTTCATGCGGTCTGTTTGGCTCTGATATGAGCTGATTATTTACTGAGGGCTTCGTGTCGTATCTGAAGCATTCAGCGTTTTGGGAAGAAAGTTGGCCCGTATGATGTAAGGGGGCTGTAACACTGACTTCTCGAATTTTTTTTTTGGATAAACACTTAAAAGCTACTACATGAAATGTGATTTAATATGAAAACAATTGAGAAAAATCAGAGAAAATAGCTTCTTAGGCGTAGTGTGACCTCTACTTGAACAATAGCAGCATCTGGCATCATCATGAATGGTCTATTTGGAAAAACAGCATCCAAGAAACCACTTTTGTGGAAGGGGAACAGGGTGAAAAGCCCAATCTATGGTAGTGAAAAATTATCATTTAAAAAGAGGATTATGGAGTGACCAATCTTCACGAGTTTTAAATATTTGTATCCAATCATCTACAATATGTGATATATGGTCATTATAAAATTGCAACAAATCTAATGGTGGCCTAAGACTTTTGCACAGTACTATATGAGTGACAATAGAGTAAGGGGAGTATGTTTGTGGCACTATGTAAATTTGAAGTGAGTTAGAAGGTTGAATTTTTGTCAGCTTTTGCGCTCCATAATAGTCAGCACTTATGAGGAGGAAATCTCAGCTAGAGAATATTTTGCATCTTGGTGATGATGTCAGTGATCCATAATAAGAGACATAATGCAGGGAAGAGTGGAATAATGAGAGACAGAGGGAGGGTGCGGGAGGCATTTACAGAGAACGGTAGGTAAGGTTGTTGTTGTCAGTGTGAGGGAGATCCAGGTCCATTTCATATGCAGTTCGGCGTCCGGCGATAGAGACGTCGGTCCATCTTGATTGACAGCTCTAGTCTCACAACCAAGCTTGTGGGAGAAGGGGGAGGGTAGGAGAGAAAAAGACCAGCAGCGAGAAAGCTAGGATGTACAGTATTTAAAATACATAGACGTTTGCACAAGATGTGCAGAGCTTAAGTATATCACATTTTTTTTAATGAGACGTTTCATTTGCAGCATGCCAAAGTTTGGGCACATTTATGCATAATCCAATTTTGTTTTTATAAGGGCTCAGAACTGAAATGATGTGGTAATGGTTTATTAGAATGGACGGAAATGTCATATTTAGGTGATCGTGTGTGAGAGAGAGAGATTTGTTATACTTGTGGGTACCCTGGAGTGTGTTTACATGCACTTAATAATCTGATAACTGCAGAAAATCATATTTTGTCAGTAATCCGATCGAGTATACATGCACTTGGAGAATCCGATAACCTCCGGGTTTACATGAGTCGATCAGCAATCGGATTTCTACTTTGCAACCAGCCATTAATCTCACAGAAATATGTGACATAAACCCTAACATTAAATCATTAAATTCTTCATTTTCTTGAGTATACACTGCGTTTCAGTTTCCACAAAGTGTTCGATTGCCGTTTCGCTGCCTTTAATTCTGTGATGCGTTTAATTCTGGGGTTGTCGGATCCAGCGAGAAAAAATGAGGCCAAATAAAAACAAATTCTTAAAGTAGGCAGACCTGGCAACCGTGTCAGGTTAGGAAATTGCGTAACTGGTATACATGCTATGAGTAATCCGGTTACTGGAGTAAAATCCAGCTCTCTTGTTTGATCCAGCAAGAAAAAAATGTCACAGTCAATGGAAAAATGAGGCCAAATAAAAACAAATCCTTAAAGTAGGCAGACCTGGCAACCGTGTCAGGTTAGGAAATTGCGTAACTGGTATACATGCTATGAGTAATCCAATTACTGGAATAAAATCCAGCTCTCTTTATCGGCTTTCTTATTCTTATTTCTTTCTTATTCTGATTTCTACTCTACTAATCTGACTAGGATCGGATCGGATTATGATGTGCATGTAAACGCACTTAAAAGAGACTCTCTCAAAAAAGAAATGAATTGGGAAAGCTGTCCCAATGCACAGATAACTTAAAAATCCTCCCAGCGGAAATGCCTTACTTTGGCCGAGTTTTAAGGAAGCGTCGAACAAGCATCATGATCAGTGCCTCCATAGGCAGCTCACTGGGTTTGGAGACCGACCCTACATGTCTGCTAAAGGATAGGAACTTAGGATATTTTGTCCCACAACTTTAGCTGCTTTAGGATTTTATGTGTAAAGCCAAAGGTGTCAGAATATTTACTGATATTAAGGTTAGGATTAGGGTTATGTGTCCTACACTAATCATTATGTCAATGGAAAGTCCATAGAAACGTGTGTGTGTGTGTGTGTGTGTGTGTCGCTCAAACGTTCCGCTCCAGATTCAGTAAATACAGAGTCATGAAAAAATGACGAGTTTTGAAGGGCAACATGCCGAGAAGCTTCCAGCAAGTCAACAAGCTGCATGCGGCCGTCTCATGCATAATGAACGAGAGACACGCCCCTGTTCACACTTGGGGATCGAACACACTCTCATACACACAAACGCACACAACCTTTTGCATGCCGTGTGTGTGTGTGTGTGTGTGTGTGTGTGTATGTTTGGGCTCTCTGGAGGTATTAAAACTTTATGTAGCTATATCTCTTGTCCCCGTGTTTATAGTGTGTTGGTAGTCTTGCACTCTTCATCACTTACTTTCGGTCCGTGTCTCACCCCTATGTGTCCTGTTCAGCCTACACTCTGCTTCACCTCTTCGTCTTCCTCTTCCTCAGTCTGCCATTCTGTCATTTTTGGCAGTAAGTGAGGAATAAAGCACTGTGATGTCATGAAGCCTGAATGCAAAGTGGACTTCCCAATTACAGCACTATTATTCCTATTATTTCCATTCATTAGTATCAATCCCACTTCTACAACATCAACCTGCCAACAATGTTCAGTCTTTAAACATTTAAATGTAGTAGCTGTGTATTGAACGATGTGGAACGACTGCAATGTAGCGGTCACTTACACTGCTCACGTGTTGCATCTGCTGTGAGTTTTAGGTGAGACCTGGTCACTCTGTTCTTCTGACAGTGGTGAGCTGAGCTTTTTCCACTGTGAACCCAATCACCACCACGAAGTCCTAGCACATTCATTTGTGGCACTTTTTTTCAGTTAAGGTGGTGACTCATACCATGAACAAATATCAATTTGGACACGCCTATGCATGTGTATTACATTTACACTCTAGCACTGAGAGAACACTAGATAAACTCTGCATATAAACCTTTATAATACGCGCCATAAATATGTAACCACCACCATCAATAATGTATTAATTAGACTTCTTATGGGCTAGTAACTAACTTGAGCGTGCATGTTTATTTTTGAGTAATACATACAGCACACCTACAGCAGGGGTTCATCTGTTATTGTTCACACTGTTATCCTTTACTTTATCCACGGATACGAAGACCAGCATTGGCCGGGGCTGTGGACCATGCTCATGCAGTGACTCTGATATGGTAGTGTGTGTTGTGCTGGTATGATTATATAAGGTGCATCAGTGTTGGGTTTTTTAACATTATATAATCTTGCTGTCTACATTATTAGACACCTCAGTTTCTCAGTCTTTATTATTTCCAAAATGATTCACAGTCAGGTCTGACTCGCATCACTCTCTCTCTTTCTCTCGTTTCTTTGTCTTCACAAACACTCCCAGTCTTATCTATAATAATTAATAACAACACTTAGTAGTAGTAGCGGTACATAAAGTAGTGACTTTCAGCAACTGGAGAAAATTATAGTCAAAAGTCTTGAGACAGTTTGAGAAATGAATTCAGCATTCAAGTGCCTTACATTTGTTGTTTAATGAGTGCTATGAGGCAGTCCTAGTAAACAAGTGGTGGTGTCCAGAATTCGGACATAATCCAACTTTACTTTACTTCTATTGATTAGAAGAACTTGCATCTGGTGGCAGCGGTGCCAAATTCAGCACAACAGGGGATGCAGCTCCTGGTACGAGTGCCGAATTTGGCATAACACCACCTGGAGCGTGAAACTCAATAGGAGCCTAGCCATAGCATGAAACCTAGCACCATTGTAGGCTCACATTTGAAAAAGGATGTCTGTGAAAGAAAATGGGAAACGCCTGATCATATGTTTAAAAAATCAGCAATCGGCATTGGCCAAGAAAATTGGAATGGGTGCATCTCTAGTTCCAGCACATCACCCACATGGCACCTGGTGCTGATTGGCACTGGTTGGTGTGGTTGTCGTGGACTTTTTGCTCTACCTGTCCCGTCTTTTTGTGTTTCTCAGACTTCATTACATTCAGCCCTGATCACCTTCTCTCTCTCTCTCACTCTCGCTCGCCCTCTCACCCTGTAATGATGACTGGATCTCTAATGACCTTTTTCCCCTGTTTATCTCTGTTCTCTCGCCTCTCTCTTTCCTTTTTATCGCCCTCTAATGATCCCTTCCTGCATTTCTATAATTCTCGTTCTCTCCCTGCCTCTCTCTTTCTCTGTTTTCTCCTTATTTACACCTGTTTCTGTTTCTCTCTACATTAGTACAATCTCGTTCCTCTTCCCTCGTTTCGAGCTGTGGCCCCCGTCCTCCTGCCTCGCTGTCTCTTCCCCTCTAATGATCCCTTCCAGATTCTGCTCTCACTCTCTCACCTTTATTCTCTCTCCCATTTGTACTCGTTACTCTCTCGCCCTTTAATGATCCCATCCCCTATCTTTATAACGTCCCGGTCTGCCTGTCTGTCCCTCCTTTTGTCCGTCTGTCCCTGTAGCATCAGGTGTGTGTGTGAGTGTGTGAGGGTGTGAGTGAGAGGTTATTTACACCGACCCAGCAGGAACACTTCTGGTGCCACTTCTAATTCACTCATGAGGAATAAAGAGGTGGGAACTGAATTGATCAGGGTACAAAGAAAGGAATTAGCCAGTCACGTGAGGCTTTTCAGGAACCAGGCCGTATTAGTAAACATGGGGAAGCTTCCCACCATGAGGATCGTATCATCGAGTTGTAAGTCACTCTGGATAAATGCACCTGCTGAACATTGTACATGTGAATGTGCATGATTTCCTGGGGATAGGCTGAAGAGTTTTGAAACCATTGAGTAGCGACTCCTAAAAAGCAGTTGGTGCGTGTTTGGTCCTCTCTTATAGCTGAGTATGGGTCCTGGAAGTGTGAGGTTCGAGGACGGGAACTCGACTCAAATGACGTGACTGGTTGAACTTGTGGTAATACTTCTAAACTGTGTTCTGCTGATGAAGCATAATTCGGTCACATTTTATTTGTGGTATATTATTTCATTTCGGTGCCCAAAATTGTTTTCTTAAACACTGAGGCTTAATGTTGAGAAGAAAGGCAGGATTTGAATCAATATTGGGATTTCAGCTGGTCATTCTCCATGTCCCCTGTGTGTAAATGCACTGGTGGTATTTAAATAGGGGTCTTCTGTGGCACTGCGCCCCGTGGGCATTGTACAGAGGGGAGAGAGCGGCCGTCTCCTGAATTATGGATGGAGGTGAAGGGGGCGATGGAGCAGGACCCATGGGAAAACGCACGCGCACACACACACATTCAGACTGGCACGGAATGAACCCACAAAAAGGCTTTCACAGCCTAACAGGCAAGCACAGGCTCACAAACAAATCACACAAAATCTATTAGTGAATAGACAAATCTGTGTGTGTGTGTGTGCATGTGTGTGTGTGTGCATGTGTGTGTGTGTGTGTGTGTGTGTGTGTGTGTGGCGATGGTGTGAAGCGAGGCGTGCTGTGAGGTGGCTCTATCGGTCAGACACTGCTGCATCTCTCTCCAGTGTTAATCTCTACAGACCGACTGAGAAAGAGAGAGATGGAGAGAGAGAAGCAAAATTTCTCTCTCTCTACCTGTTTTGCTCTCATTTTTCAACCACATCTCTCTCTCTATATTCCTATCTGCTCTGTGGTTTCGCTGTTTTATCACTTTCTCACCATCTCACCTATTTCTCACACCCTCATACCTGTCTCACTCCCTCTCCTTTTGCTTGCTATCTCTCTGCTTCGGTCTCTCCTACAGTCCTTCCACACCTCCTTGGAACTTGTTCCAGTATCGTTACCAAATCAGTGACCATTCAGACTTCACAGAAAATCTGCAAACGGGTTTTTGCACTGCCAAATCAGATCTAATTACTAATCAGGAACGGGGGATCTGTTGCTAAACTAGATCCTGCATTGATGAGCCAGGGATCCATGCAGAAACAAGGTAATGGTTTGAGATTGTAGGGTTGTAGAGGTGCCATATAAACAAGGCACTTGATATCAGTATTGGCTCATCTAAAAAAGAGTTTGGCAGAGTTGTAGTGAAGCATAAGGGTTATGATGTCATTAAACCAGGCAATGATATCACAGAAAGATGTGACATACACTTCGAACTTTAAATTTAATAATGTTAAATAATCAAAATTTTAATTTTATCGTATGTATACTGCGTTTCAGTCTCCACAAGGTGTTCGGAAGCTGTTTCCTTGTCTTTAGTTCCGTGGGTTGCCAGATCCAGCTAGAAGAACCCGTTTAAGTCAATGGCAAAAGAGGCAAAACCAAGTCTTTACGCCAATCTGGCAACCGTGGGGACCGCTTTTGCGCTCACTCAGTCCGAAAACTCCGATTATCAACTCTCTTTATTGGATTTCTTGATCTGATTTCTAGATCAGAGTACGCTGTTTACATGACCACTTGAATAATCGGATAACCTCAGAAATCCGATCATTATCAGATTATTAAGTGCATGTATACACAGTCAGTAACTTTCAGAAGAATGACCTAAGCAAAAAATGAAGTAAACCATTGGAAAATCACTCAAGCAGAAGTTTTAATGTCACTGATATTTTAATTGAACGTAAGTATCAAAAGTACAAGTACACAGAATGATAACCTTTTTCCCTTTTCGCCAATCTGAGTGCAGATTTTATTTACACATGTAGAGAAAGGGCTGATAACAGATAAAAGTTCCATTTATATCTAACGTTACCTCAGACAGGCGCATTGGACTCAGCTGGTCTCAACAATTTGAGTCCACCTTATCCCAAGACCAAGAAGAAACCAAGTCCAAATGAGACTGTACTTGCGTAGCTCAACACGATTTTGGTGTGAAATTGTCTAAAAACTATTCAGTCGTCCATATTGTACCACACAGTGTTGATGGTTATAAACAGTGAAGTAAATACAACTGGACTCCCAGTTCCAAACATGAGCCTGATGGACAGAAGCATTGTCTTCCTGAATAATAGCATCTGGTCGTTCCTCCTTAGAAAACAACTCTTCGTCAGTGGGAAGCCTTTCTGCTTATTCACTTGTACTCTAAACATTCACATGGATGCCGCTCACCAGTAGCAGCCGCTGAAAAGCCTCCTCACACCATGACACCTCTTCCCCACTTTGATGGAGATGCAGTACAACTCGAGTCATGATTCATCAGTGCACATGACTCTGCTGAACTCTTCTGAAGCAAACTTTCTATATTCTGCCAGAAACGTCATTCTGTCCTTGAAGGGTCTCAACGTTTTTTAAACCTTCTGGTGATATTTTTTTGAGTCATGATTTTGTCCAGTCTAAGTGACGTGCATTTCGTGATAGTGAATCATCTCGGCAATTTATGAACAACGTTGCGAGTGTTTCCCAGAAGCCTTTTTAGTCTCCAAAATTACAAACAAGTTTTAAGTAGCTCTTTGCAGCTGCACTGGAAAACCACCGGCATCCAAAAACTGAAGCACCGATTTACATCAATGGGGGTGTAGTACAGAAACTCCGCCCTGTCATTAGAAAGAACCAATTGACATATTAGTATATTAGTAAATGTGTCAGGGGGGCGGCAAGTCCTGGCCTCTTTGTAGTGGCGGGATGCGCATGCGAAGCAGCCAGAATAGGCTTAAAAATGTAATTTTTCTGTGTTATTTGAACTCAGCAATGCAAGTAAGTTATATCATTTGTCAGATTATACCTGTGATTCTAAATCTGCAGTTTAAACGTTTATTTCTATTTCCGTTTCGAATATATAGGTCTCTCCCCTTTCAAAGAGATAGGAGTCTGGTCTGGTATGGCTGGAAATAACTGCCCGGTGTTGTTATCAAGATGGTGGCGGAGTGAACAGACTTACCTTATAATGACTTTGCTGTTATTCATGGCAGTAGGTCTGAATACTCTTAAGTTTCCGAACAACTTTACGTACTACGTTAGTTACAAAGGGTTTTGGGAAATCTTTGTAAATTCAACAAAGTTACTAAAGGTGAAGTTATGAAGTACTCAGCATTATAGGGGTTTGGGAAACCCACCTCAGGTTTATCATCAGGTTGCACTTTGGTTCCATTGGGTGACGGGCATTCCCTTTCAGACAGCAATCCCCATTCATGTTGGATTTGAGGTACTGACTCTTTCTCGTTTGATGCTGGCTCAGTTCCTTCTGATCATCTGAAGTCTGACAACCTGTTGCCAGGGTTGGGTTCCAGTGCCCTATGTTTGTCTCTGCCTGTGTTCTGAGGGGCTTCCACTGATTCAGAGGTCCTCCAGGTCTAAGGAGCTGGGTCACATGCAGACATGATACCTTCCTTTGATTCACCGAAATTCTAGATCGTTCTCCATGAGGCTGAGAGAAGCCGGTTTGATGTTCACGCACAGCAGCCTGCGAAACCCTAAAAGTGAAACTTAGGGAAGAACTAAGCCGTCTCTAAACTTCCCGACGCCGAGCACTCGCCGAACTTTTCCCTCAGCAGCAACAACAGTGAGAGAGAAATTTTGAGAGTTTGTTGGTGTGTGTGAATTCTCTTTATTGCCTATACGTTGCTGGGATTGTTGTTGTTTTGCGGCTCTTCTATTATCCATATGTTTATTGTCAGATCTGATTTGGATTCAGTATGCAGACGCTTCACGCAGAGCACATTTCATCCCCTCTCCCCTATCAATTATTTTCCCTTCGCCTCGACTAGTCTGACTTCATAGAGCCGTGTGTGCTTTGACAAAAGTTTGAGAGGTAGAGAAGGGGGGAAGAGAGAGGGGTGGAGGAAGAGGAGGGGGCGAGGGAGAGAAAGAAAGAGAGATTGAATTAAAGTTTTATGACTGATGAATATTTCATACTCTGGGTACTGAATTCCACATTCTAGCACTGTTTGTGAGTGTGTGTGTGTGTGTGTGTGTGCATATTTTTTCTCCTTTATTTTTTATATCAAGCTTCACTTTCTGTTTTAAAGAAACTTGTATAACGTACTCAACATTAGCGCTGGCAGGAACAGTGATGCGCCCACACTGACCACCGAAAGAGTGACTGTAATGATAAATCATGTGACAGTTTAGACGTCCCGCCAGTCAGTAGTTGGTAGCGATTCGTTTTTTTTAAGACGGCTTCCAGTTTACAAATATTGGTCTTTTTGTAGCCGTTCTGTTTAAGTAAGGATGGCTTACAAGAGAAGGAGAAAAGAAGCATCATCACTAGTGGTCTCAGACTTTTGGAATCCACTTTGTGGATAGTTACTACTGTGCTGAAGCTCTCTGGGGACTGTGGTAGCCTAGTGGTTAAGGTACTGGACTATGGACTAGGAGGTCCAGGGTTCAAATCCCATCTCTGCCAAGCTGCCACTGGTGGTTCCGTGACCTAGACCCTTAACCCAAAATTGCTCAGACAGCAACAGTGGTAATTGATAAGATTGTGTTAGTTGTAAGTTGCTCTGGAAAAGGGCACCTAGCTGTAGAAAAGTCTTAGGCAATCTATGTTTCTCTGTTTATATTCTACTTCTACTTTAATTTAGGTTTTGTGGCTCTAAGTAGTGTGTGTTGACGGGACTGTGGTAGCCCCAGAAGGTCCAGGGTTCAAATCCCACCTCTGCCAAGCTACCACTGTTGGGTCCTTGAGCAAGACCCTTAACCCACAATTGCTTGGATTGTAAGACTGTACCAATTGTAAGTCGCTCTGGATAAGGGTGTCTGCTAAATGCTGTAATTGTAAATGTGTGTTGTGCTGGTATGCGTGGATCAGACACAGCAGTGCTGCTGGAGTTGTAAACCACTTTTCACTCAGTCTGCTTTATTAGAGACATTCAGGATGTTGCTCCACCTTGTAGATGTAAAGTCAGAGACTGCAGTTCATCTGCTGCTGCACAGTTTGTGTCAGCGTCCATGTCAGGCATCAGAACTAAAACGATGTGTCATTTAAATAACACAAACAGAGATTCAATTTCATATCAACCAATGCTTTTTGGGCTTCAGCTCGGTGAGCTCAAAATTCCAGTTTCCCTTTCAAGGACGATTTTTTATTTATGAATACAAAGTCAGCTCTCCTTGCTGCCGATGTTGTATTTGTACATGATCGGGGATGCCATGTGGGCGCAGTGTGATAATGTTGCCAGCGGAGAGCAGAGAAATCAAAGCATATTCATGTCGTCTTATCTGTCCTCCGGCAACACTCAAAGTGATTCAGCATCTAACTTATTTATGTACGTATTAAGCTGAAGCGTCTAAAGGCATGGCAGATCATTTCAATATTACGTTCAGCAATTCTGCAGTCTAAGGCTTTAATGGGGTGGCTCCAGCACAACATGGCACGTACACTCACTGGCCAGTTCAACTGCTCGGTCACGCAAAGATCTAATTGGAAAATTGCATGGCAGCGACTCGGGTCATCAGAACGCGGAAGAAAGGTGGTGTAAGTGACTTTGAACTTGGCATGGTCGTTGGTGCTAGACGGGCTGGTCTGATTATTTCAGAAACTGGTCTCCTCTTTGGTGTTGTACAGAGAATGGTCCTCAGAAGAGAAGATATCCAGTGAGGGCCATTCTCTGGGGGGAAATGCCTTGTCGATGCAAACCTTGAAGCGTATGGGCTACAGCCGCCAGACCTGTCACTCCTGTCAGCCGAGCCTACAGTTTGCACGGGCTCACCAAAATTGGACAATAGAAGATTGGAAAAAGCATTGCCTGGTCTAATGTGTCTGAAAGGGGCTCCAATCCTGTACTAACAAGGTGTAGCTAGTAAAGTGGCCGGTGAGTGTTGAGTACTCAAGAATTCAAGAATTCTACAGTTTTACTATTTTTTAATGTTGTAACGTTGATGGTTAATAAAAGGCAGCTTTGCTGTTGGCAGCCTTCTGTACTGAGATGAGTCCAGCTACTTTCATTTCCATTAGTGGGTTTTGGGGTAAATAAGCAACAGTGCGCTTTTTCTATTTAGTCCATCTGTTTTTTTTTTCTCTGCTAAAGCGGAGGAGACTAGAAGTTGTTTATGTTGCTGAGGCGAGGGGGGTCAAGGTTGCCCAGGCCTCCTCCAACACAAATGGAATTGACTGTGTGTGTGTGTGTGTGTGTGTGTGTGTGGGCAATGTGAGTATCCTCATGAAGCCAGGCCCCTCTGTCGTGTGGGTGTGTATTTGTGTGTGGGTGCAGATATTAGCTTGGATGCATCTGTAACCTCTGCTTAGGAGAAGTTTGAGACAATTTGTCTATATTGAAATGTTTATGACATACATAGGTTTTTGTTGTTTGATCCTCTAGTTTGATGACAGGGTACAGGGTCGAGGTCCTCTTTAAAATGATGAAGGACATCGCTGCCGCAGGTACAACGTGGTTTTTTCCTTGTTGTTTTTGGTTTTTGAATGTGTGTTTTATACCCACATCTGCTGGTTAGGTAAATTGGCCATTTCTGTAGTCCGGCACTGCAGTCGGACACCCAGTCCAGTCCAGTCTAGAATACAGTGGTGAGAAAAAGTGTTGCCGCCTTCATGATTCCTATTTTTTTTGCATTTTGTCACTTAAATGTTTCGGAACATCAAACAACACAAGGAAACAGAAAATGCAGTTTTTAAATGAAGGTGTTTATTATTTAGAGAGAAATCACTTAAATAGGGACCTGCCTGACAAAGATCCTTAAAAGCTACACATCATGCCGAGATCCAAAGAACTTCAGGACCAATTGAGAAAGAAAGTCATTGAGATCTATCCGTCTGGAAAGGGTTCTAAAGCCATTTCTAAAGCTTTGGGACTCCAGCGAACCACAGTGAGAGCCATTATCCACAACTGGAGAAGACATGGAACAGTGGTGACCCTTCCCAGGAGTGTCCAGCCGACCAAAATTACCCCAAGAGAGCAGCGACGACTCATCCAAGAGGTCACAAAAGACCCCACAACAACATCCAAAGAACTGCAGGCCTCACTTGCCTCAGTTAAGGTCAGTGTTCATGCCTCCACCATAAGAAAGAGACTGGGCAAAAATGGCCTGCATGGCAGAGTTCCAATGCGAAAACCACTGCTGAGCAAAAAGAACATTAAAGCTCGTCTCAGTTTTTCCAGAACACATCTTGTGGACTGACGAGACAAAAGTTGAGCTATTTGGAAGGTTGTGTGTCCCATTACATCTGGTGTAAAAGTAAACACAGCATTTCAGAAAAAGAACATTATAGCAACAGTAAAAATATGGTGGTGGTAGTGTGATGGTCTGGGGGCTGTTTTGCTGCTTCAGGACCTGGAAGACTTGCTGTGATAAATGGAACTATGAATTTTTTTCTGCTGTCTACCAAAAAAAATCCTGAAGGAGAAATGGCTCCGCCATCTGTTCATGACCTCAAGCTGAAACGTACTTGGGTTCTGCAGCAGGACAATGATCCAAAACACACCAGCAAGTCCACTTCTGAATGGCTGAAGAAAAACAAAATGAAGACTTTGAAGTGGCCTAGTCCAAAGTCCTGAGCTGAATCCTATTGAGATGCTGTGGTATGACCTTAAAAAGGCCGTTCATGCTGGAAAACCCCTCCAATGTGGCTGAATTACAACAATTCTGCAAAAGATGAGTGCCAAACTTCCTCCACACCACAAGCGCTGTAAAAGACTCACTGCAAGTTCTCCAAACGCTTGGTTACAGTTGTTGCTGCTAAGGGCGGCCCAACCAGTTTTATTAGGTTTAGGGGGCAATCACTTTTTCACACAGGGCCATGTAGGTTTGGATTTTTGTTCTGTCTTAATAATAAACACCTTCATTTAGAAACCGCATTTTGTGTGTTACTAGTGTTGTCTTTGACTAATATTTAAATTGGTTTGATGTTCCGAAAACACTTAAGTGTGACAAAACATACAAAAATAGGGAAATCAGGAAGGGGGCAAAACACACTAGGCTCTGAAATCTCTGCTCAATAAATATGTATTAGTACTTACAGGGGGTTGAAAGATAGCATCGTTGAGCTGAATTATGCATTCTTGGTTATTATGCCATCTAATGCAATTGCATTTTTGAACACCAGAGGGCCAAATCATTCGTCATGCTCACAGACGCCATATCCTTATAATTTCATTATACGTCATACTTTTTGCCATTTTGAGTCTGTTTTACAGGCGCTGCGACAGACCGATTTTATTTCCTACGCCTGTGATGATCCATTCAAAAACAAGTATTTGAGCAAAGGAATGACGGGGATTTTCATCTTATGTGGTGTGATTGTGGCATGATGTGATTTCTGACTCCTCCCACTGTAGCATATGCAGACTGGAAGTATGTTGTGCTGAGGCGGACACAATAGACTTACTGAGCACACAGGCACAGCGATTAACTGGCTAGTTCCTCGTTACAGACCAACAGGACTCACTTCCTTGTCAACGATCTCATTCTAAAAGTGGTTCCACACGACCATATCTTTGGACTGGATTCTATTTACTGCACGGAGGTTTTAATCAGATTGTTGAGTTTATTGTGCATATAAACAGTCAGACTGATAAAAATCTCTGCATGTTAGCGTAGCCGCTGTTGGGCCATTAGGAAAGGGTCTTAATGTGGAGCTGCTCAGCTCTGTCGTACGTAGCTTTGTGTAAAACCCTACACCATAGAAATGAATGTAAATGCAGTAGCTCCATTACTTGAACAGATATCTTCAGGACAGTGGAGGCTCAGTAGTTAAAGCTTCGGATTAAAAGAAGGTTGTCACTAGCTGAGCTTAACTGTAGGACGATCTGGATAAGGGTGTCTCAAATTGTAACTTTAGTGTCTCATAAAAAGTCACTGTTTAATGTTTGTTCTATACCGCTGGACTCTGTCTCTGTTCACCTACTTATTACCTAACCTGTGCAAATACATATGTTTGGACTGGGATTATTTATGGTGGGATTCCTGAAATGAAGAAGGCTACAGCTACTGGTCCCTGTTGAATAAAAGTCAGAAGACTATGAACAGAATGAGTTGGTGGTTTTCTCTCTGCCGTTGTTCTACTACAGTTCCACCCTTACCTGAGAGCTGAATTGTTTCAGTCTGAATTTGCTTTCCAGTGATAATAATGTTAGCTCATAAATTATTAAAAGGAAAATGACAGACACTTGCCAACCACATAATTACTATAGTCCCCAAAAACAGAGAATTCAGGCTGCAACAACAAGTTCATAAGAATGAGTCCGACAGCAGTCCTTCATTTTATATTAGTGCTTTATCATCATCGGCTCTGAGCATAAAGGATATGGCATAAGGATGTGATTAACTGTGGGAGGGGGAAAAATACTTTCGTTTCATGGACACTGGGATGTTTTTTTGATATAATTAATTACCAGAAATCTTATATTATTATAGATTTGAACAATCAGAATAAGAAAGATGTATAAATACATTATGGGGAATTTTAATTATTTTGTTTTATTATTCCTATTAATAACTTAATTTGTCATCATGTGTAGTAGTATTATAGATTTGTTGTAGTTTGTATTTGTATCAAATAATATTACATTAAACTACAGTTATTGTTGTTTGTTTTTATTATATTATTATTATTATTACTGCATTGTAGTATGGATATTTGTATTATATAAATACATTATCAAATATATAATTTACTATTATTTAGTATTATTATTATTACTGCATTGTAGTATGGATATTTGTATTATATAAATATATTAAATATATAATTTACTATGGATTATATATTATTAATGATTATTATTATATTATAGTATTATTATTATTATTACTGCATTGTAGTATGGATATTTGTATTATATAAATACATTATCAAATATATAATTTACTTATTACTATTATTGATTATTATTATTATTACTGCATTGTAGTATGGATATTTGTATTATATAAATACATTAAATATATAATTTACTATTATTATTATTATTATTATTACTGCTTGTAGTATGGATATTTTTGTGTTATATAAATACATTAAATATATAATTTACTATTATTATTATTATTATTATTATTATTATTACTGCATTGTAGTATGAATATTTGTATTATATAAATACATTAAATATATAATTTACTATTATTATTATTATTATTATTGTTATTATCATTATTAAATATTATAAATATGAATATTCATATTAAAATTCATTTTAGAATTAACAAATCATAACTTTTCTAAAAACAACAACTAATTACAATTTTTGTTCTCAAATTGTAATACAATACAAATAAGTTATACAGTTCTATTACACTTTTATTATTATATACTGAATATAATAGAGCATAACGTAATATAAAGTGTATATCATAATTATTGTTATTTATCTTACTTTGTTATAATGCTATTTTATAATAATTGTATAATTATTATAGATGTGTTGTGGTTTGTATAAATAAAAAATATTACACACACTACAGTATAGTAATTATTAATAATAATTATTGTTGTACTGTAGTTTATGTAATATTTGTATTATAAAAATACATTATCAAATTAATATATAATGAATTATATAAATGTATGACTTTTTTTATTCTTTTTCATTTATTATTAATGTTATTATTCTATATTAAATATTATAAATGCGACGATCATTATTTAAAATTCATACAAATGCATTTTAGAATTAACACTATCATAAAACTACTTTAAAAATAAATACGTTGTTGTTGTTGTTGTTTCATTCCTTTTTTGCTCTGTCTGTGTGTTTCAGTGCTTTTACTGTCATTTAGAAATGTCAGAAGGCTCAGTGAGCGTAGGATTTGTATTTTCACTTTGTCAGCCTCATGCTGAGGGAAGCATTCAGCCCTGTTTGAACCGAAAGATAATCATCAGTGTCTGTTTAAAATTCACTGTTTCTTCTGACCACAGTCCTGCTGGAGGACAAGCAGCGTATGGTCGCTGATCTGCGTGTGTGGTGTGTGTGTGTGTGTGTGTGTGTGTGTGTTGTGTGTGTGGTGTGTGTGTGTGTGTGGTTCGGGGGTCAAGTTTATATATCACTGTGAGGACCAAATGTGCCGCCATGGGTACAAAGATCTGACATTTTGACCTTTGTGCTGGTCCTCAAAAATGCAGCAACTTGTGTGTTTGTGTGTGTTCCTTGTCTTTCTATACTTGTGAGGACATAATGTCCCTACGATGATAGGAAAACCTGGAATTTTGACTAGTGAGGACCGTTTTTCCAGTCCTCACTTCTTTAATGGCTTTTTATTTTATTTTACAAAATTGCAAGCTTTATTTGAATAGCCAAAAGAGCCAAAATATTTGCTTTAGGTTGCTGAGGTTAAGGTTAGGAGTAGCATTAATTAGCTGCAGTAGTCCTTCATTGTCATTCATGCCAATGAAAAGTCCTCACAAGAACAGCAAGACGTGTGTGTGTGTGTGTGTGTGTGTGTGTGTGTGTGTGTAGTCCCTGGAGAGTTAATTACTGATGAGGAAGGGCAGGGCGCGAGCTTCTCTTTGTCTTTCTCCCTGCCTCTTTTTCTCATCAGCGAATGTGTGTGCGCACTTTTCCTCCAAACGCGATGGTGTGAGCGCCGAGCGAAAATAAAGCGCCGCTTTCTCGAGACTAGTGGCGAGTTTTTCCCCAGATCAGCACGAGGGATCTGAGCAGACTCGACCGTGTGACCCCGGGTTCTTGGCGGAACTGTTGTTTTATAAGTGTAATGTGTAAGAGGAGAACCCGTATGAGAGTTAGATGGTCCGATGGATTATAAGCTGAGGGGAAATATTTAGGGTGAAGGGCGGAGGCACGTGGAGCAACCTCCCTCTAAAAACTGGAACTCGTGTTACTTTGTATTTATTAGTTATTTTGGTGACTTGATCTAGCTGTGCCAACCAAGCGACTCAAGGGGTGCCCGGAGATTTTAATACCAGAGTAAAACCATGTTGTATTGGACCACGCCCAGGCTGATGGGAACGGCTAATCAAATGTAATTGAAAGTCCAAACTTGTTGGCTTAGGCTGACTATACACTAGATGAGTCCGAAAAGATTCGGAAAAGTCCCACACCCTCATAAATCTAGTTTTTATTGCAGAGTATTCGAGGAATATGACTATTAGTAATTGTTGGAGAATTGATATTACTATTGATATTCCATCACTCATTGGTCAATCACTGGCAACTTTATTTTATTTTTAACTTGTTTCTCCTGTTAGTGTTACTCAGTCCTGTTACTCCTTACCCGAGTAAAGTTTTCAGCACAGAATAAGCAAATGCATGAAATCTAACCACATGGCATCAACCCTAATAGCATTAGGACACCGAGCACCTTCTAATAATGTACCAAAAATTGTATTTTTACAATAAACAAATAACATCTACAAATAACTTTGGTAACAGGCTAGTAAGCTGAGATTGACCTTCTCAGTCCTAGTTACAGTATAATCAAATATACAAGAAAAATCATAGAGACTATTTTTGTTTTTTCCATGGTCTTCAGAAGATCCAGATGATTGTGGTATGTTCCCTAATTTTGGGAATAAGTTAGGGTAACGAGTTAGTAAGTGGGATTGTGGACTGTGGACCAGAAGGTCCAGGGTTCAAATTCCACCTCAGCCAAAGCTGCCACTGTTGGGTCCTTGAGCAAGGCCCTTACCCACAATTGCTTGGATTGTAAGACTGGGCGTCTGCTAAATGCTGTAAATGTAAATGTAACAGGACTGAAAAACTGTGAACATGACTAAAACGTGTTTTAAGGTAAATATGGAAAAATAGCTAAGGCATAGACTGGATGTGATGTGACACAACAATGCAAAAACAAAATATTCTGAAGGATTTTATTTATTATATTTTATGGTCAAGTGTAATGTTAGAGACGAGGGAGATAGATAGATACTTTATTTATCCCGAAGGAAATTATTGAAGATTTGAAGCCAGGACCTTCAGCACCAGAGACGGTGATGCTGACCACTAGACCACGGAGGAAGGCAACGAGGGAGAGGGAACCGATGCTATTTTTCAGTGTTCTAGGTAGTTTTTATGAATGTTTCAAATTATATACTTTAAAATTGGAATTGCAGGACATGTTGCTTAACAATAAAATGTTTCTTACAGTTAATTATATTAATATGAATATGTGTACTGCACATCCAATTAACAAAACACTATTTTTAAATCCCTTTTGGGGATGACGTTCCTGTATTTGCTTTGCTGCTTCCCATTTGTAAATATATTATATTACATTACTATTAAAGACGATTGATTTTGAAAGTCAACACTGGAAAAAAGACAGACGTAAGACAGCTATGGCCGTAGCCTTACACCTAACGATTGCTGCGATGATGCGATTTTGACGCAATTCCAGAAAGACTCTCATTTTAGTCCGATTTTGAAAATTCGTCTGCAACTGGAAAATCGTTTAGAGTAAGGCCGCCATTACTCTCCCGTTTGTGGTGTAACGCTCTCTTCTTAGATGTCACCAGACTCGGGAGGAATGGGAGGTAAAGATAAATGTTTACACACTAATAAATGAAACGGGATTTTTTCATGTGTATTTATAGCAGATTGAGCGCAGAGCTTTATGTAGAAATTAGCAGACATGTTCGCTGGAGTTGTGCGGTGTATCTGGAGTGTTTCATAACTCTTTCATCATGCTTGAATAATGGGATGTTTATGAGGGTACTGAGGAATGGAGGATGGGGTGCCTGGGCGTCTGACACCCCGCTTCTCTGCTCTCGTATCCCAGCATGCATTGCACTGCAGAAAGGAACACTGCATCTGCTGCATAATCGCATAGCGCACCGATATACAGCATTCTCCCCTCCATACCCCCTCCAATGTATGTGTGTGTGTGTGTGTGTGTGTGTGTGAGAGAGAGAGAGAGAGAGAGTCCCAAAGTTAGATAAGAAAAAAGATTTATAAAAACAATAGCGTTCAAACCACATTTTCCAATGATTATATGATGATGTATTTAAACCCAATACATGAATTAGCATAAGCTAAATAATATACAAATTAATTGTTACCACATTCATTTTAAAATTTCTTTAACATTAGATTTCATGTCACGTTTCATTTTTAAATGTCTTCCTTTCACTACTGAAATATGAACAATGTTAGTTGAAAGATGGAGTCTTATTTTCGCCCTGCATGTTAGACCAGTGTGTAAGGCTGCACCTCGTCCCTCATGGCCACATGGCGAGTAGTTAGATTCGTGGTTCCCAGTCTGGGGAACACAGGGGGTGCGAGGAATGCTGGGAAGTGCAGTCCAGTATTGAAATCGTTGCGTAACATGGTAATAATAATAAATAATAATAATGGTTGTCATTGATGTCGTTGTTATTATCATTAATATCTAGACAGAGACCTTATGGAGTGAGTATTATAATAGTTGAAACTATATAAATAAAATAAAAGTAATAAAGTAAATCTAAAGAAATGCACTTAAACAATTAAGTAAAATGTTTGCTACCAATGTGTAGCATTAATAACAATACTGTCTGCAGCCTTTTTTAACGATTAGTCTTACACAGTTTAAGTGCATTCGTTGGTACGATTTATAAATGGCTAGTTACTCATAGCTCGAACGCTAAGTCAGGGCTAAATTCATTTCCCCCAGACCCGCGTTCTGAGCGTAGCCATGCCCATCGTGAGCGGCGGGTATAACCACGGCTTAATAAAGTGCAGCTTTGGGTCACACTGAAGCCTCTCCTCACACAGGATTTTTCAGCAGACCTGTCTTTTTGTGCTTGGATGTTCCAGATGTGTAGTTTCAGTCGAGTTTAGGTCTTCGTGTAGGTTTGGTCCTGGTCCAGAAAACCGTCAGTATGTGTTGCTGAACTGAGCGTCAGTCTGCTTCATGCTTTCTCTCCCTCTCTGTCGCTGCTGAATTCCTGCCTCTCATCGTTTTGGCTGCGAGAGTTGGCATCGTTCCTGAGGCCCATGCGCTGCGTGAATTAATGCGCCTAATTAACGGCATGTTAATTATTTGTAAATTGCGTGTTTGGATACACATTACTTGAGAGGCATATGTTGCACGACATGTTAGCTAAAAGTCTGGAGTGCAGCGCCATGTGGACGGCCAATCAGCGCAGCGATTCTCGACACGGCTGCGAGACAGACACACAAACCGCTCTGAATATGGAGCGTCTCTCGAGTGATTGCGGTATTGTTTGATCGTGGCAGGTGCCGCCGGATCCGGGGCTGTTTTAAATTGGGAAGCAGTAAATGAACTGTTCCCAGCTATTAAGCCATTTCTGTCCGTTGTCTGTCTTGGATAGTACCGGTTCCTGCATGTAGGGGTCAGTGGCGTCTGGTGGGATTGAAATAGGGCGAGCTGCCACTGTTGGGTATTGAGCAAAACCCTTGACCTGCACTTGCTTGGACTGTCAGACTGTACCAGTCGCAAGTCGCGTACCAGTGGTAAGGGCGTCTGCTAAGTGTAAATGAGCTGTAGCTGCTCATTATGTGTCTAGACTCATTCTGTTTAAAGCTTTGTATAAATAAAATTGATTTGAGTTTATTTGAAGGATCATGCTGAGCCTTTGCGTGTTTGACATACTGACTTAAGACAAAAAGCTAGAATGCTGCCAGTCATTTGTGGATTCCAGTTTGGGTTCACTAGGGAAAATGCTGCTAGCATTCAGTAACGTCACTGATGCTGTCTGGAATATCGAGGAATCACGCTGGGATTTTGCAGGATTTGCGCCGGAACGTAGCAAATACTAAAATTCGGAAAGAGATCGAATTGCGCTGAAATCCGAATGAAACACATTGGACCCCATTTGAGAAAGATGCAAAACAGGGTTAGCGGTCTCAGACTTCAGGTCTCCACCGTAAGCCTGCATGGTACAGGGTTAATGGAGGGTTGTGGAAATGAATGCAAATTGCACTGGTCAGTCTGCAAAGCTAACTTTTAACTGGCCGTGTTGCTTAAACGACTCTGATTTGAGTCAGTCACCAAGCGGGTAATAAACTTGTCTTGTCAGCAGGTTTACTGTAATTATTTATAACCTAGCACTTTTCAAGTACCTGCTGTAATAAAGGACGACCGAACCTGTATTTTAAATCAGTATGGAGGCTGTGTGGGTTTTTTTTGAAGCGAGAGCCCCTGGTTGAGCTTCATCTCACTTTAGCCTTTTGTTCTGACTATAAAATGGATGAGTCATGGACAGCTTGCTGTATTAATCCTGTTCATTATTTTCGAAAGCTGCTGCTGGCGTGATGCATGTGACCGGCACATCTGTTCGTCTCTACTGTCTTTGGTGGGCAAAAGTCACAGGGTTCGAGGACATGACGCGTCCGTGATGGGTGTCACTGAGGAAAAACCTACAAAACCTTTTCATCGAGACGCCGCGCCCCCTCGAGAGTCTCTCTCTCTCGGCATTGATCCCTTCCGTCCTCCTTGCCGCCATTCTTTTATTCGTACCCATTTTATATTTATTTTCTCTCATCGAACCCGTCCTCATTAGCAGTCGGCTCCTGTCACGTCCACCAGGGAGGCCTTCGCTCATACTCCCTGCCTCCATCTTCTCCTCCTATTTCTTCCTCTGCCAAACTGTTTATGTGTTGATTTAGTCATGCCACACTTTAGCCAATTTAAGGAACAGGCCGTTTGATTTTCTTCGTTTGACTGCGTGGCGCTAAGCGTCGGCGCCAGCGCACGTCTTGAGGGAGGCTCCCTGAATGAAGTTCTCTCTCTCTCCCTCTCCCTGTCGTACTCCTTTCCTTTCTCTCCCTCGCTCTTCTCCCTGCCGCGCTCCCTCGGGCCCGACCGAACGCTCGTGATGTCTCTCAGAGGGGACGCCGAGTGCGAGATGGATTATTTCTGCTTGAACTCGTACGCAGAGCGGGATCAGACCGCCGGGCCGCTCAAAATTCAAATGATAAGTCGATGCAAGTTGTGGGCGCCAAAACTTTTCTGAAACACTCGTCCCTGTAGGAGCGATGAGATCTGTTCAGGAACTGTAATGACTCGCGCGCCAATAAGCAGTAAGCAGAAATGAAGGTTTTATGAAAGTTTTTCAGCCCCTTTTTGTTCGATTTGATCACTTCCACACTTCCATAGTGACATCTGGATATGATTTGTCTACTGTTTAAGTGCATAAAGCAGCCCGCTGGTAATTAAGGAGGGGTTTTTTCTGCATTTTTTTTATTTGCTGGAAGGAAATAACTGACTGACGTTTCACTGTTGCCGTCACTGCACCCGTCCGTGGTTAGGGTCTCTATCCAAAAAGGTCCCTAAAACAGATGAATGTGATTACACAGTACAAATTTAAGATACATAATACATGTCACTATATATACATACATATATATATATATATATAAAAAAAGTATTTAGTCAGCCACTGATTGTGCAAGTTCTTCTACCTCTCTGAGAGAGGTCTGTAATTTTCATCATAGGTACACTTCAACTATGAGAGACAAAATGAGACAAAAAAATCCAGGAAATCACATTGTAGGATTTTGAAGAATTTAATTGTAAATCATGGTGGAAAATAAGTATTTGGGTCAATAACAAAAGTTCAACTCAAATACTTTGTAACATAACCTTGGTTGGCAATGACAGAGGTCAAACGTTTCCTGTAAGTCTTCACCAGGTTGGCACACACTGTAGCTGGTATTTTGGCCCATTCCTCCATTCAGATCTCCTCTAGAGCAGTGATGTTTTGGAGCAACACGGACTTTCAACTCCCTCCCACACAAATTTTCTATGGGGTTGAGGTCTGGAGACGGGCTAGGCCACTCCAGGACCTTGAAAATGCTTTTTACGGAGCCACTCCTCCTCGTTGCCCGAGCGGTGTGTTTTGGGGGATCATTGTCATGCTGGAAGACCCAGCCACGTTCCATCTTCAATGCTCTCACTGATGGAAGGAGGTTTTGGCTTAAAATCTCACGATACATGGCTCCGTTCATTCTTCCCATAACACGGATCAGTCCGTCCTGTCCTCTCTGCAGAAAAACAGCCCCAAAGCATGATGTTTCCACCCCCATGCTTCACAGTAGGTTATGGTGTTCTCGGGATGCAACTCAGCGTTCTTCTTCCTCCAAACATGACGAGTTTAGTTTTTACCAAAAAGTTCTATTTTGGTTTCATCTGACCACATGATATTCTCCCAGTCCTCTTCTGGATCATCCATATGCTCTCTGGCAAACTTCACACAGGCCTGGACATGTACTGGCTTAAGCAGGGGACACGCCTGGCACTGCAGGACCTGAGTCCCTCTCGGCGTAGTGTGTTACTGATGGTAGTCTTTGTTACTTTGGTCCCAACTCTCTGCAGGTCATTCATCAGGTCCCTCCGTGTAGTTCTGGGATTTTTGCTCACCGTTCTCATGATCATTTTGACCCCACGGGATGAGATCTTGTGTGGGGCCCCAGATCAAGGGAGATTATCAGTGGTCTTGTATGCCTTCCATTTTCTTACAATTAAATTCTTTAAAAATTCTACAATGTGATTTCCTGGATTTTTTGTTCTCATTTTGTCTCTCATAGTTGAAGTGTACCTATGATGAAAATTACAGACCTCTCTCATCTTTCTAATTAGGAGAACTTGCACAATCTAAATACTTGACTAAATAATACTTTTTTGCCCCACTGTATATATAAAACACTACTTGACAAAAAACTAACAGGACATACAAGATATGTCAGTTATTACAGTCTTGCCACCAGATGACGTAAATGTACTTCCCTGACTGTCTATAAAAAGGCTCTCAGATTCTACTTTTGGGTAGTGTACCTCTTAGTGAGAGATCGTTGACTTCTAGCCTCCATGATGCACTTGAAGGCATTTTGCTCAGTTGAATGACTTTGAGAGGGGCCAGATTATTGGACTGACAGAAGCAGGAGCAGGTGGCACCATCACTACACGCCCCCATTTCTGCCCGGGCCATTTCCAGGTGCTTAGCAGAAGGAAATTTGTTGTCACAGTGTTTGTCATAAAGGCATGTCTAGTGTTCATCGATCTCTCGCCAAGAGGTACACTACACAAAAGTAGCCTCTGAGAGCCTTTATGTTGAGCAGTGGGGGACATGCTTTATATATATTTGTTAAGTGATTGTAGAATAATTAAAGGCAGATAGACTTGACACATCTTCACAGTGCTACCTATTAAGAAGTGTGTGTCTGTGTGTTCAGCAATCGGCCGTACGCTGATCCCTCGTTACTTCAGCACGGTGTTTGAGGGGGGAGTGACGGACCTGTACTACATCCTCAAGCACTCCAAAGAGTCCTTCCACAACTCCTGCATCACTGTGGACTGTGATCAGTGCACCATGGTCACACAGCATGGCAAGCCCATGTTCACCAAGGTAAGCAGCCTCACTAAGTCTGTGTCCTAACGAATAACGGATAATGAATTAAACCGAGAAATGATTGCGTTGTACACTTTGAAATTCAAACAGTTCGACTGGTTGCTTCTCTAACGGGGATTAGTGACGGGTTCTGTTTAGCAGTAGTCTCATTTAAACCGTCAGTCCTAATCACTTGAATGCAGCTGATTCCATGGAGAGAGTCGGGTCTGTGTTATATTCTGCACGGAGAACCCAAGCCCTGTTTGTTTGTCTGTTTTTTCCTCTATACTCTAACCTTGATGCAGCACATTTTCAAACACAAACCTAATTATCCAACACAAATAGGATTTTCTGTCATACACAGTTTGTGCTGTTTAAACGGAAACGCTGACTTATTCAATATTCAGACAGATCTGCCTAGCCACGGTGTCCGGTCTTATGCAGCGCTGAGTGCATTTACTTGCATTTGGTTATCCAAGAACAGCAGAAGGTCAGATTTACGCGTTATAATCAGAGAGCTTTGGGTTTATGTGTTTCAGGCAATAACCTACTTTGCAACCAGCCAATAGTCTCACAGAAGGATGTGACGTAAAGTTTAATCCTCGATAATTAAATAACAAAAATTCTTCAAGCATATGCTGCTAAATTGCGTTTTAGAGTTTCTTCAGAAGTGTCTGGTGGCCGGGCATTTAATTCCAGGGTTGCCAGATCCCACTAAAGAAATGAGCATCAGGTCTGCGAGCATGCACAGATGTAATTTTTAACTCGACCTGCATCTCCTGAAGGAACTATAACAGTGCTTGAAATGTGACAATGTGGGTTTGTGTCCCAGTGCTTTTGGTCACATGTTGGTTTGTGTCCCAATACTTTTGGTCACACTCTCACACACTCACACACACACTAAGGGCACTTTAGCATGATCAATTATAACCTAAAGCATGTCTTTGAATGGTCTTTTGGACGTGCAGAAATTAGGTTTCTTGTGGTCATTTGTTTTAGAAGTCGTTTGATTTGGATTTGGATCGTTTTACCCCAAGGGTTTCTAGACTACTTGTAGTTATGGGGCGCACAGAATTTACAGGGGCACAGCTGTACCCTCTGCTTGGCAATCAGTCATATTAACCCTTAAACCCTATTTAAATGTATTGTCCTCTGTCATAGGTGCTATATGCGTACTAAACGTGGGCATAAATCAGCCTCGGATTAAATATAACGTAGAAGTAACAGATTTGAATAGAGCTTAGAGCGAACATATCAATATTGAGCGTCTGATCAGAAAGAATTAATTAGGATGAATGAAAATGTTTGCCTGCAAATGCTGTGAATGGATGAATGAAGACGGAGCACCGGAGTGACATTCCAAATGGATTCATACGCAATTACTTTGTGTGTATGTGCCAGCAATCTGCATGAGACAGTAAACAAACTAATACATCAAACAAACACTCAAACATGACACGCACACACACTCATTCCCGCCTTAATCACTTCCATTATTCTATATTTGTTTATCATCGAGCGTCATTAGGGGTCCCGCAGCGAGGCGTCTCGTACGCACTCGGAAACTCTCGCCTCTCTCGTTTCTACTCTCTCGTTCATCGAAGATCGGCTTCTCTCTCCTCGACCTCTCCCCTCTTTTCTTTTGGCAAAAAAGGCATGTTTGCAGCCGGAGCCCTTCAATATTTCAACAGCAAATATGAAATAAGGCTCTCGTCATGAATTGTGAATGCGCCCAGAACACACTCAAAATATTGGAATCATGCGAATGCAGAAAAGGAGAAACATCACTGCTAGTGGATCAACAGGAAAGAGGGTTTCAAAATTGTTAACATTAAAAGAGAGGTAGGATGGATGTGATGAGGTGGTTCAGTTAAGCTTCAGGAGCATGGCCCGGTGGCACGGTGGCGCAGCGGTAAGCTCTGTCAGCTTCAGAGATCCCAGGTTTCCTCCCATGTGTCACAGGGGTCAATCGGTGTCTCTAAAGAATAACAGGTTCCACCCAACCATGAACTGGATGAAGCAGGTACGAAAATGACTGAATGAAGGTAAGAAAGATGGGAGAGGTCTGTAATTTTCATCATAGGTACACTTCAAAATGATCGTGAGAACGGTGAGCAAAATCCCAGAACTACACGGAGGGACCTGATGAATGACCTGCAGAGAGCTGGGACCAAAGTAACAAAGGCTACCATCGTAAACACACTACGCCGAGAGGGACTCAGATCCTGCAGTGCCAGGCGTGCCCCCCCTGCTTAGGCCAGTACATGTCCAGGCCCGTCTGAAGTTTGCCAGAGAGCATATGGATGATCCAGAAGAGGATTGGGAGAATATCATGTGGTCAGATGAAACCAAAATAGAACTTTTTGGTAACAACTCAACTCGTCGTGTTTGGAGGAAGAAGAACACCATACCTACTGTGAAGCATGGGGGTGGAAACCTCATGCTTTGAGGCTGTTTTTCTGCAGAGGGGACAGGACGACTGATCCATGTTAAGGGAAGAATGAACGGGGCCATGTATGGTGAGATTTTAAGCCAAAACCTCCTTCCATCAGTGAGAGCATTTGAAGATGGAACGTGGCTGGGTCTTCCAGCATGACAATGAAACCCAAACACACCGCTCGGGCAACGAAGGAGTGGCTCCGTAAAAAGCATTTCAAGGTCCTGGAGTGGCCTAGCCAGTCTCCAGACCTCAGCCCCATAGAAAAAATTTGTGGAGGGAGTTGAAAGTCCATGTTTCCTCCCCCAAAACATCACTGCTCTAGAGGAGATCTGCATGGAGGAATGGGACAAAATACCAGCTACAGTGTGGTGCCAACCTGACTGAAGACTTATAGTAAACGTTTGACCTCTGTCATTGCCAACAAAGTATTGAGTTGAAACCAAATTTATTGACCAAATACTTATTTTCCACCATGGATTTACAATTAAATTCTTTAAAAAATCCTACAATGTGATTTCCTGGATTTATTTTCTCATTGTGTCTCTCATAGTTGAAGTGTAGCTATGATGAAAATTACAGACCTCTCTCATCTTCCTAAGTAGGAGAACTTGCACAATCGTGGCTGACTAAATACTTTCTTTGCCCCACTGTATACAGTACTGTGCAAAAGTCTTAGTCCACCATAGATATACCATTGTATTAGCAAAGGTATTAGGACCACATATATATTTCTCGGAATACAACCAGACAATGCTCCAGTGGCAAGTACTTAGTGTGACCTACACTTGGCCAATAGCATCATCTTCCAGCTTCTTGCCAAGTTGACCCTTTTTCTGTTTAGAAGGGTAGCAGCCAAGATGCCACTTTTTCGAACGGGGAACAGGGTGAAAAGATCTGCTAAAGCTCACAAAGACTGGATTGAAGATCAGTGGAAAACTGTATTATGGAGTGACAAATCCAAGTTTGAAATGCTTTGGGTTAAATGGTCTTTGCTAAAACAACAAATGTAATGGTGGCCTAAGACTTTTGCACAGTACTATATATATATAGTACAAAAATGTTGATATTCTATAGAACTTCATTGCTGTTTTATTTTTTTAAACAATGAAATGTTGAAAACTTTCAGGCAGCGTTCCAGATGATCCACTAGCGGTTTTGATAGGGCTCAGAACCAAATCGATTTGTTAATGGTGCATTATTTTTAGAGACAACAAATGCAAACGTCTGCAGGCAGAACCCCAGAGGTGGAAAAATTTGGCGTAAGACTGTGTATACAGACTACATGTATACAAGTATATGAGAGAGAGAGAGAGAGAGAGACAGAGACAGAGAGAGAGACAGAGACAGAGAGAGAGAGAGAGAGACTTGTGTGTAGTAGTAATTACATAGACACTACACAGCTGATTTAAGGAATCTTACTGAAGAGAACTGGTTGGGTTAACTGGTGTGATCAATCATGATCTAGAAGCGGGAGGAGAGACAGGGGGTCCTGGAGAGAGAGGTATGAAGAGCAAGAGAAAGAGATGGGAACGCAAAAGTGATGGGAATTCATAAACCCTCGCAAGTTTGCCTTTTCCTCGGCGTAGTTTGCTGAGAACAGAATCAGCGAGGGAAAGTGAGAGAAAGAGTGAGAGAAAAGAAGCTTTGAGCTCTCTCCCTATCAGGGTTTGTTGAGGAGCAAAGAAAACGAGAGAAAGAAAGAGTGGAGAAAGGTACGAGCGTGGAGAATTTGAGCGAGAGAGATGATAGAGAGAGCTTTGCTTTGCCTTTCTCCAGAGGGATGGAGACGGAATGAGAGATTTTTTTTTAGCTTTGCTTTGTCTGTTTTGGTTTGGAAAGAAAGAATGGTAGAGAAAGTAAACTCGAGAGAGAGAGAGAGAGAGAGAGGGAGAGAGAGAGAGAGAGCGTGATCATGTGACGCCGTTGCATTTTTTTCTCGCTGATCCTCCGGAGCCCGTCTGTGCCGGGGGCATTGATTAGAGCCGCTCTGCTGGGATTACATCTTTGCCGTTGCCATGCCAACTAATCAGCTGTTCCCCCCCCCATTCCTCCGTCCTCTCCTCCCTCTGGTTGCCATAGCAACGAGAGATGGGTGCTCAGAGAAGCTCAGTGCCGAATTCACCCGTGTTTTTCCTCCTTTTATTTTTTTCTTAATTGGCAGCGTTTTTTTTTTTTGTTTTTTTCCCGGAGCTCAGACTTGGGTTTGCGTTTCGTTGTTTTGCTGGTCGGCTGGTGTTCATCTCAGCGAGCGAAGTCTCATTTCGAACGCCGCTAACAAGTCTGAACCGACGCACCAGATGTTCTCCGCCGAAGCTGCGCCTCGCAGAGATAGCATACGTCCCTCTTTAAACTTGTGTCGAGCTCGGAGAGGGAGCTGTTCAATATTGTCCTAATGATGTTATTTCCCCAAATTCAGGATTCGTTTTAGATGCGTTGCACGGTTTGATCGCTTTAAGCGTGGGTACAGGTTTCAAAAAGGTGTGCCAGGTATAATACTCCTACTGAACCCACCCCAATTATACACAGACTACCGACTCTGACCAGGATGCCAAAGATTTATAAGATGTAAAGCAGGTTCAAATCTGAAAGATTTAACCATCTCCATTCAGCCAGATCGAAATCCGATTCCTGCGTGTTGTGTACAGTTTGTTTTTGCGAAAGGTAGCGACAAAAGTATTGGGACACCACCACATTAGACCTCCTTTAGCTTTTATGGCGTCCCTTTCTAAACCCATAGGCATTAATATGGAGTTGCAGCTATAAGAGCTTCCACTCTTCTGAGAAGGCTGTATACAAGATCTTGGACCGTGCCTGTGGGAATTGTTGCCCATTCACCCAGTTTGTGAGGGCAGACACCGATGTTGGACGAGAGGCTCACAATCTATATTCTAGTTCATGCTGGAGGTGTTCAATGGGATTGAGGTCAAGGCTCTTTGCAGGCAAACCAACCTCACCCAACCATGCCTTTATGGAGCTTGCTTCCATAAAGAGTAAATGACCTTCCCCAAACTGTTCCCACAAAGTTGGAGGCATACAATTGCCCAAAATGTCTTGTGCTGAAACATTAAGATTTCCCTTCGCTGGAACTAAGGGGTCCCGGCCAAGCCCTGAAAAACAACCCATAGCATGAGCCCTCCTCCAGACTTTACAATTGGCACAACATAGTCAGGGAGGTAACATTCTGGCATTCGCCAAACACAGACACGTCCATCAGGCTGCCAGATAATGAAGCATGATTTTTCAGTCTACAGAACATGTTTCCATTGCTGTGGAACATCTGTGGCAACGGGACTGAATGAAACACCTGAATTCAGCGATTAAGGGTTGTGTCCCAATACTTTTGTCCCTATATTATACCACAGCGTAAACTAAGGAAGGCGCTAACATTGGGAGGTAATGTTTAGACCAGGTTTATTTCTGTAGCACGTTTTACAATGGAGCATTGTCTAGATGCAGCTTCACAATTTTATATCGTCCTCTAATATCCAAGGCCAATTCCAAATCCAGACAGTGGCAAGGAAAAGTCCCTAAATGTTATAAGGAAGAAACCTCGAGATGTCCAAGACTAAAAAGGGACCCAACCTGCTTGGGTGGTTTAGATTATATATGCAAATTAAACTTAGTTATCAAATTAGTAAGTTAAAGTAATGCTTTAAATAAACGGAAAATACACAATGTTAAACTATAGCATGTGAGACAACAGTGAAAATAAAGACAAATAGGCATTATTTAGTCCAATACACAGTTTACATACAAAGTTTTGGTGGCATGGCATGGCATCCTCAGTCAATTAGAGCACTGAGAGACTTACAGCTCTCTGTGGTCTGGGTAATGGTGCGCTGGAGTGATGGAAGAACAGCTTGGGTGGAGCTGAAGACATTGTTTAATCAGTCCTGTGGTCATTTTGAGCTCCACTGCTCTTAGCCTGCTCTTAAACACTTTCCCCCTGGCTGTGCAGGTGTGTACAGAAGGCCGTCTGATCCTGGAGTTCGCCTTCGATGACCTCATGCGGATCAAGACGTGGCACTTCACCATAAGGCAGTACCGCGAGCTCATCCCACGCAGCGTCCTCGCCATGCACGTGAGTCTGCCATCTTCACTGTTAGCGCGGTGAGAGGCGGGTGTGTGCGCCATGTCAAATCAGACCCGTACGGAGACACCAGCAGTGCTGACTTAACTGTTAGAGGGATTACTGGAGCTCAGCGTACACAATACAGGCTCAACCAGAGACTCAGAAAAGAGTGTAAAGTGTGTTTTTGAGCATAGTGGAAACTTTAAATGGGACGTGATGGATCAAGAAGTGAAAGATGAGAAGTCAGTGGGTCAAATGTAGCCACGACAAACATTGGGGAACAGTGTTTGGATTTCTTCTGTCCTATCATGAAGAGTTTGTATTCATTTTTTCTTTGACAGCCACAGGGTATAAACTGTAAAGCTTTCTGGGTTAGTCTTGTATTAAAACCCAACATGAAAACATTGTGATAAATACTGCAGCTCGTGTGGAAGCCTAAGATATTGTGATATGATCGCCCACCCCAACTAGCAATCTATGATTACTTTAATTACTAAGACCAAATTAACTGTAGGGCAGTTCGAATTTCTTTTTCAAATCACATTTTTAGACTGAGTGTCCACACAGAAAATTGTAAGATACCAAATCCGATTTGTCTGTTCAGACACTTACGATTATATTAGATCAAAATCCAGTCACACAGTTATGAACTTTTAGCCTTTGCTTTGGTTGTATTTAGTTTTATGTTTTATGTTGTGCTGGCACAGTAGTAAGGGAGAGAAGTTTGGTTTTCCTAGGTCTCTGCTTTAGTACATTAAGCCACGTTCAATTTTTTACTTTTTAAAGGTTTAAAATGGGAAGGAAAAAGCTATATATATACAGTGGTGCTTGAAAGTTTGTGCACCCTTAATAATGTTCTATATTTCTGCATAAATATGACCTAAAACATCATCAGATTTTCACACAAGTCCTAAAAGTAGATAAAGAGAACCCAGTTATACAAATGAGACAAAAATATTATACTTGGTCATTTATTTATTGAGGAAAATGATCCAATATTACATATTAGTGAGTGGCAAAAAGTATGTGAACCTCTACGATTAGCAGTTAATTTCAAGGTGAAATTAGAGTCAGGTGTTTTCAATCAATGGGATGCCAATCAGGTGTGAGTGGGCACCCTGTTTTATTTAAAGAACAGGATCTATCAAAGTCTGCTCTTCACAACACATGTTTGTGGGAAGTGTATCATGGTACGAACAAAGGAGATTTCTGAGGACCTCAGAAAAAAAGAGTGTTGATGCTCAACAGATTGGAAAAGGTTACAAAAACCCATCTCTAAAGAGTTTTGACTCCACCAATCCACAGTCAGACAGATTGTGTACAAATGGAGGAAATTCAAGAACATTGTTACCCTCCCCAGGAGTGGTCGACCAACAAAGATCACTCCAAGAGCAAGGCGTGTAATAGTTGGCGAGGTCACAAAGGACCCCAGGGTAACTTCTAAAGCAACTGAAGGCCTTTCTCACGTGGCTAATGTTAATGTTCATGAGTCCACCATCAGAAGAACACTGAACAACAATGGTGTGCATGGCAGGTTGCAAGGAGAAAGCCACTGCTCTCCAAAAAACGAACATTGCTGCTCGTCTGCAGTTTGCTAAAGATCACGTGGACGACCAGAAGGCTATTGGAAGAATGTTTTGTGGGATGGATGAGACCAAAACAGAACTTTTTGGTTTAAAAGAAAAGCGTTATGTTTGGAGAAAGGAAAAACACTGCATTCCAGCATAAGAACCTTATCCCATCTGTGAAACATGGTGATGGTAGTATCATGGTTTGGGCCTGTTTTGCTGCATCTGGGAACGGCTTGCCATCATTGATGGAACAATGAATTCTGAATGATATCAGAGAATTCTAAAGGAAAATGTCAGGACATCTGTCCATGAACTGAATCTTAAGAGAAAGTGGGGTCATGCAGCAAGGGGACAGCGACCCTAAGCACACAAGCCGTTCCACCAAAGAATGGTTAAAGAAGAATAAAGTTTCATGTTTTTTGGAATGGCCAAGTCAAAGTCCTGACCTTAATCCAATGGAAAATGCTGTGGAAGGACCTGAAGTGAGCAGCTAATGTGGAGGAAACCCACCAACATCCCAGAGCTGAAGCTGTTTTCTGTACGGAGGAATGGGCTAAAATTTCCTCCAAGCCAGGTGTGCAGGACTGATCAACAGCTACAGGAAACGTTTAGCTGCAGTTATTGCTGCACAGGGGGGGTCACACCAGATACTGAAAGCAAAGGGTCACATACTTTTGCCACTCACTAATATGTAATATTGGATCATTTTCCTCAATAAATAGATGACCAAATATAATATTTTTGTTCTCATTTGTTTAAACTGGGTTCTCTTTATCTACTTTTTAGGACTTGTGTGAAAATCTGATGATGTTTTTAGGTCATACTTACATTTACATTTTACAGCAAATTCTAGCAGGGGTTCACACCCTTATCCAGCAGCGACTTATATTGAATACAGTCTTACAATCCAAGCAATTGTGCGTTAAGGGTCTTGCTCAAGGACCCAACAGTGGCAGTTTGGCAGAGGTGGGATTTGAACCCTGGACCTTCTGGTCCATAGTCCAGTACCTTACCCACTAGGCTACCACAGTCCCACAGTATTTATGCAGAAATATAGAAAATTCACAAACTTTCAAGCACCACTGTATATTCTGTGCACCTAAATATTTTGCCAGGTTTTTACCATTTTGGAATCGAAATTCATAATCGATAAGAACCAGAATTGATAAGCACAATCAGAATTAGAATCGGAATTGATAAAATGAGTCCAAGGGGACTCCTCATACCTTGGATTCCCCATCAATTTCTAGAACTGAAGAAGCCTTTTAGATGAGAGGTGAGACGTCTTCAAGGATCAAGAAAAAGTCCGGATGCTATCATTTCGCAGTCACAAAATCTAGCTCAAAACAGATTTGAGGTGCCAGTGTGAACACAGACCCTGTTAGCAGGTGAAGTGGGCAGAAAAGCACAATACCAATAAGAAAGTAACAAGTAAAGATACAATGAGACACTCAGCCATTCGCACCTTCAGGGAAGGCTATTCCACCACCACAGGGGACTCGTGGCACTTGTTTAGAGGTCTAATTGACCCGTGATTGAGGCTTGAAGGGTGCAAGATGCTGAGCGGGGTTTCATACTATCGAGGAGCTTAATTAATCATGCCTAGGCCTAAGTCATGCTATATAATCAGTAAAGTCAGTAAATAGTCACAGTCTGTCCATACTGGCTGTCTAACCTTAGCTAACTGGCTGGCTGAGTAGTGTAGAAATGCTGAAGTGTTTATCAGCTGTCTCCTTTCACATTATGGCTTCCCTTTCAATTCTCCATCCATAGGGCTGAACACTTTGGCATGGACCTCCATTTACTGTATTTAGCAGATCCCTTTATCCTCAGCGGCTTTCAGTTGAGCTGAACAGTTGAAGGTTAAGGTCCTTGCTCTTGGGTCCAATAATATCGACGTGGCAGAGCTGAGGTTTGAACCTACAACCTCCGATTAGTTCAGAGTCTTAAAGTCTGTGCCACCACTGACCTTAGCCTCTGTGATTATAATACTGAAGTCACCAGAATATTTTCTTGCAGCTGTGGGCAGGTGAAGACATTTTACTATGTTGAGTGAGGTCTTATTAGTAGCACCCTACCCTGTCATTAAGTGCCACGATTTGGGCAGTACAATTCAGCAAGGGATTGGTGGTGATCAGCAGATTTGCATCTCAAATGTAGTGCAATTTGCAGGTGAAACTTTGCATGCGGTTCAAATGTGCTAAGCTTCAAATCACAGATTTGCATCATCGACCAACAGCGAAACCTGGGTTGACCTCTGAAGTTTAAGCATTAACAACCAGATGCTTGAGTTGTACGTTGTAAGGCTGTGTCAGATGTACGTGTATCTCTGATTGGCGAAAGTAAATGAACCTGTGGGATTAGCAGTTAATTTGAAGGTGAAATTAGAGCCAGGTGCTTCAGTCGATGGGATGACAGTCAGGTGTCAGTGGACGTTCTGTTGTGTTTAATCTTCAAAAACATGTTTGTGGACGTGTATCATGGCACGAACAAAGGAGAGGACATCAGAAAAAGACTTGTTGGTGCTCATCGGGCTGGAAAAGGTTCCAAAAACATCTCCAGACTGTATACAAATGGAGGAAAGTCAGATTCATTGTTAACTTCCCCAACAGATATTCCATCAAGATCAAACATGTAACAGTCAGTGAGGTTGCAGAGAAACCCAGGCAAACTTCTAAGCAACTAAAGGCCTGTTTCACATTGGCTAAAGTTAATATTCATGAGTCCACCATCAAGAGAATGTGGAACAGCAGTAACCTGCAAGGAGTAAGTCACTGCTTCTTTGTCGACCTTGGGCAAACACTACAAGACCTGTTTTGCTGCATCTGCATCTGGGCCTGGAAGACTTGTCATCCTTTATGGAACAATGAATTTTGAATTATACTAGCAAATTCTGAAGGAAAGCATCAGGGCATCTGTCTGTATGTGAACTAAATCTGAAGGGAAAGTGAACGTTCTCTCCCACTTGAATAAAAATGCATTAGGTCAGCTGGTCTCTCTAGTGTGTAGTTGGACACTTTAGTGAGACTGATTTGGACTCTAAAGTGCGTTGCCCAATCACTGTTTCAGATCCCAAGCCAGTATAAGACGAGAAGGTTATGGCAGGAAGATCATCCAGTGCAGAACCCGAGCCAGGTTTATTATGCAGATCAGATCTGCTGTGGCCACGGAGGAAGGAGAATAAATTGTTACTTGACCAATGTGAGGTACATTTAATGAAGTTTGAAAGAAATATCGAAAATTCAAAAGGTTCCCAAACCAAATAAATTGAGCCCTCCCTTATCCATGTGAATACAGTGTCATAGCTGGGACACGTCTTGGGTTTAGATGAGCACTGATGCCCATGCTCATGGCACTGAGAACGTTCAGCCCCCTCCCCGAGGTAGCACTGGCACCGCAGTGCCTCACTAAGTGCCTTTGGCTTCACCAACATGCAGCTCGATTTTTTGCATGAATTTGTGAAAAGTTTCTTCCTTCTGGGGCAATTTTAAAAAACAATTTCATTAAAGACTTCAAAGGCGGCCTGAGATGAAAGAAAGGCTCGTCTGAGGCAAAGCGAAGCGGAATAATAACAAGGTCAAATGAGTAATCTGCTTAATTCCGCAGTGTAACGAACTCGGCTAACGCGCCGCCATGAAGGGAACGAACACTCCCTGCCAGCTCTCTCCCTCGCCGTCTGCGGCGCAGGATCGAAATTGCGAAAGCTTTCAATTTCTTATTGCTATTTTGGCTAATCTATCAGGAGTTTTTTTTTTTTGTCTTTTACAGCAGGCAGGTGGGTTTTTTTAACTTTCTCCCTGCCTCCGTCCTTGTAGATTTTGGGCTATGCAACGCTGAAAAAGTTTGCTGGTACCAAGCCGCTGTTTTCATGTGAATTCACATACTCTTAAATTGGGCCCTCTGGGTATAACATCCATAGTGAAGCAGAGGGTGAGAGAGATCTCGTGGAGAGAGGAACGGAGGGGGGTGCACTGCAGGAGGAGGGTAGTATTAACTTGCTGCAGTGTATTTGATCGTCACACACATACACACACACATGCACACAGGGAACAGTTTAAGTTAAACTTGTTTGATCATGATGAACACGACGAGGAGTAAAACATTCAGCCCAAATGCCCCTGAACTCAAAAAATATGATTTCTACACCAGAACTTTGATTGTATAAAGGGAACATATTAATCATCAAAGTCCCAAAATGACATTTTTCCATTTAGAACACAGAGTTCTCGAGTTAGGTTTCATTTTTAGAATCCATTTTAAGAGTGACGTGGATTGTGAAGATTTTCAGCAGTTACTAAAGAACGCTAGGCTACTTACCTGGCACTGTGTCTCAACTCACGTACGCATTCATCCATGTTCTACCTGCTTAATCCAGTTCATGGTGGCACAAGGTGCAACCCTGGACAGGCACCGATCCATGGCAGGACACATGCACATAAATGCAAACACTGGGAGACTTTCAGCTGACCTAAGCATGTCTTTGGGAGCATCCGTAGAAAACCCAAACACAGGGAGAACGTGCAAACTCCAGCTGTGAGGCAGCTGTGCTAACGACTGTGCCACCATGCCACCTAGACAAATGTTAATTCGTGAATTCATTCATTTTCATATCCCCTGAATTCTAGTCAGGGTCGTGGGAGAGTCGGTGCCTAGATATTTTTCGGGAAGCTTTATCCTCTACTGGTGTCATCATGTCTTACCTTATAGTCTGCTTCTGTTCATACATGAGCCGGTAATTCTGCAGGAATTTTGCAAGTGCTCGACCTTTGTCAATTGTGTCAACTCTGAGATTTGTCATACGTCACCCTTACCCTGTGAATTACAGATTGATTCCCAGGTATAAGTGCACATGAGGGGGAATTTACACGCCCATGCTCACTCATCTGTTTCCCACTGACGTGCTCTGACTGAAATCTTCATCCTCCTGCTCTGGCTCTGTGCTTTTTTTCTTAAATAACATGTAGTGGTAGCTATAGTACGAATATTTTTTGAGGTAATCCCCTGGGCCTTGGCGAAATTCAAATTTTCGACCGTCTCCATCAATATTTATTAGCAGTATGAGTGCACTCCACACAGAACTATGCCCCCGAACACTGAATCAAATACATATTCAGAGTAATTGAAGCATTGGCCTCGTTCCCATTCAGGCCTTCTGGCTCAAACTGCCAGCTCAGTTTTTACTGCTCTTGAAATCCGACACGAAACTAAAGAAATGAAGCAGATTTACCATTGGCTGGGGATTCACGTTTTATTTAATGCCATTTTGTAGACCAATATAAAGTGGTGCGAGTGCCAAAGAATAGTGATTTTATCACTTATTGTCCAAACTTAATGCAGAAAGAATGTTAAGGCTGGCGTTTAGTCGTTTATTAAGATCTGATGGAGAAGCTCTCGCTTCACAGCTTTGGTCTGAGGCTTGTGAAATGGTTTCGGTTATACAGAAGGTAATGAGACAACGATTTAAGATACTTGAAGGAGAAAACATTGTACAGCATTATAGTTTATCTTTTACATCTAATAAATATATGCATGTCATGTATGTAAGTGATGACAATATTAGATCGAAAGGACAATTAATTGGGGGAAACTGTACAACTGAAACGAGGCTCTAGTACCCTCTTAGGCCGCTTCTAGCCTGGACACAAGATCTGAATCAGTTGGACACAGAAGCATACAGGTTCAGTATGGTATCCTGTGGCACATTTGTCCCACAGATGTTGCAGCTGGGCCTGCACACTCATAGGTTGCCAAAGCTGGCATCCCAGCTGGCCCATAAATGCTCGATTTGCGATAAATCTGGCGGCCAAGTAAGTGTTGCAACCTGGAGGAGAGATTACTGGGAAACCTTTGCTGTGTGAGCAGTTTGTGCAGAAATCCTTCTAATCCCAAGAGATCTCGGAGCTTGCAAGTGTAGATCCAATCCACTCGGCTTTGCTCTGATTGGTCCTTTTCTCCGTTCACAGTCTCAAGACCCTCAGGTTCTGGAGCAGCTCTCCAAAAACATCACCCGAATGGGTCTGACCAACTTCACGCTCAACTACCTCAGGGTAAGTCTCCAACCCACACGGGCACACATGGCGTCCGAAATGATGCCATGCTTTAGTCGTGTATGAGACCTACATGCGTTTTTTATGCAGGTGCTGGTGTGGTTGGCATGTTATCTTCCAGACCAGCACCCGAGCAGTCACACTCATTCCCTTTGTTTACTCTCGCGATCGCAGCTTGACTGACAGCTCCGATTTGCAAAACAAGAGAACAAGATTTGGAGAGAAAATTAATTGGATGGAGAAAATTAGCATAGCCTTAATGAGCGTTTCCTGCCAAGGCATTGTGGGTCTGGTCTGCCTGCTCTCTCTCACCCTACGTGCTGCCATGTTTAGTGTAGGGTTTTGAGCAGTAGGGAGGAATAAAACAGACCTTTCTCAACTAACCAGGGGTCTCATTTATAGAACGTCACACGGATTCCGGCGTGGGTTTTTCCTTAATACAGGAAATGGCGTGAACACAACAAAGGTTTATGCAAATGAGCTCATACGTATAAAAATGTAGGGTCGTTGATAACCGACAGCACAATGGCCATGGCTGAGCGACAAGGACCATTTTGGTGAATGTAAGGTTCTGTATTAGATATCGAGGGGAGTTCAAGATTCCCATGTGAAATCAATAAACAAAGAATCAAAAGAAAGGAATCAGCGTTAAACAGCCTCCACCTACCTGGGTTATCTTGGCAGCTGTGGGATACTGAACTGAGGGTCAGCGAGAGCTTTCCACCAAATCCTGTAAACACTGTCAATTTTTGTCAGTTATTTTCCTCTCCATTTCCCAGCACCAAAACGAGGTAAAAATACACTGTAAAAGTTTTGTTAGCATGGTATCGTGCGCACGTGGGAGGTTATCGTTGGCTCCACTCGCGCCCCGTTTCCTGAGGGGGACGGATGAGGTGCTCTGGTTGAGGAAGGCCACGGGTTTCCTCGCATTCAGGCTGGAAATAGCCACGCTGTCTCGGCTCCGAGCCAGGAATTGTTCCCCGGGAATGGTGGAAGTGCGACGGGATGCAGCAGTGGCAGAACGCGGGTTCCTCAAACTCACAATGTTTGTGTGTGCGAGTCTGTGATCATGTGTGTGTCGCCAGCTGCTTGTTACGAAAAAAGCTAAACTGGAAAACTGTAGACCTGTGAGCCCGGAGCTTTTGTGGAGAAGATGGGGTCACTGGTTATGATGATTAGTGAAGATTAGATTAGATGGCATGTAGGGGTGGGCGATATGGTAAAAACTCTTATATCACAATATCTAAGAAATGACTTACTTCTCAGGCTCTTTATTAGAATGCTACCAGAAAATACAGGAAACATGTATGAGTATTAAAAAACAGCTTCCAAAGACTATAGTGGCAAGTACTTCGTGTGACCTCCCCTTACACTTAAGCAAAAGCAGAATCTGGGTTGCCGAGACCTTGTACAGTCTGAAGAAGCTTGTTTTTTGGAAGGGTAGCAGCCAAGAAACCACTTTTTTGGTGAACAGGGTGAAAAGGCAAAGATATGCTAAAGCTCACAAAGATTGGAATGAAGATCAGTGGAGAAGAGGATTATGGAATGGTGAATCCAAGTTTGAAATGTTTGGGACCAATTGTCAACAATGTGGTCATTATAGTATTGCTAAAACAAAAATGTAATGGTGGTCTAAGACTTTTGGACAGTGCTTTATGCTGAGCATTTGTTCCACTCTTCTTCTTCGGTTGTCCTGCTAATGTGACCGCTGATGTCTGTGCTACTACTAACCAGTTGCTTACATTCAGCCAAAAGCGCATTGGTGTAGATGGTTGGCATTCCAGGTCATCCCAAAGTCAGAGCGCTGGTCTCCTTATTGAGCTTATTTGTGAAAGAAATATTGTCAGGAAAGGACCTTTCTCTGCTGTTTGAAGCACAAAATCCTGCTGAAAGCCATTGTGTGCTGTAGCGTTAAGATGTCCTTTCATTGAAACTAAATCGCTAAGCCATCCAAACATTTCCATGCCACACTAACGTTGATTAATCGCTCTAGAAAATGTCTGTTTCGTCCAGAGCCGACTGGCTTCTACTGCTTCTCTGTGGCCGATGCTTGCACTTGCTCATGGGGATCTAAGGCTCGTGTCAGACCCAAACTCTGCAGCTCCTAACGAACAGTCGTTGTGGTGATTTTGCTGTCATTTGTAACCTGGACATGTTGGGATATGGTTTCTAGAACGATTTTGGTAACACAGGCTCAAGAGCCTGCCTCCTAATGCGCTCTCTCTCTCTTTCTGTGTAGCTATGTGTGATTCTAGAGCCCATGCAGGAGCTCATGTCCCGACACAAGACGTACAGCCTCAGTCCTAGAGACTGTCTGAAGACCTGCTTGTTTCAGAAATGGCAGCGCATGGTGGCACCTCCAGGTAAACCCTCCTGCCAGCTTCCATTATTCACCATAAGCCATTCAGCATGAACCTTTGGGCTAAAACCAGCTACTTACTGGTTTACTGAGGTAGGAGGCAGATCATGGTTAGTAAAATAGAGAATGACTATGTCAAACTTAAATTGACATCCAACTGAACTACTTGTAGCTTTACACCAGTTTGAGTCCCGAATTTCAAACAAAGATGCAAACCATTTCTTAACTTTTTTATGTCTCTGTTCTGTACGTTTACAAAGCAGGTAAAAGTGGCCCGAATCTGATCTTTGGGGCGGTGTGAACAGAAAAACAGACTCAATCTGACATTTTCCATTCCGATTTGAGACGCTTTCATACTCGGCTCAGTCTGAAGAGCCAAATTGGACTTTTACGTCAATCCAAATAATTTATAATAGTTATAAATGCGCACCGAGGAGAAGGGAGAATGACAGCAGTGAGGGAGGTTTTCAGTGTCAGTATAGCGAAGGAGCAGACCTCATAAATATTTGGACGGACGTCTCCGTGTAACTAAATTAGAAGGCACATATCGCAACCGCTCCATGTTTGAGGAGATTCCTAAAGAGATGGCTGGACGTGGCTGCAGAGCCGAAGGAAAATTTAAGAAACCAAGGACGCAAATCAAAGAAGGGGCTGTGGCTCAATAATATGCCCTTTTGAACATGAAGATGAAAGAAGTGCCAAAGTTGCTCCTGTCGACTCCATTTGATTGTTTACCTCTGGATGAGCGGGTTACGTGAAGCGGACATAGGAACGAAAGTAAATGTAATTTCTTACTATACTTAAGTGTTTTTTTTTTTCATTTGTCATTCTGGATGACTTCTTACTTTTCACTCCGCTACATTATGCGAAATCTGTCATTCCTTTTGGCTCACGTGTGCATAGAGACATATGCATAAGGAAGCACACCAATCAGGATATGGCACATTGTTTTGGCCTAATTAGCGTCATTTTGTTAAATAATTACAGTTCCAAAAGTAACACTCCAGTCATTTCACCTAACGTTATTGGATTCTTGTTGATAAACAGGACATTAGAGTCAGAATAAATCGTGGTACTTTCATTGCTTGACTACATGTGAAGGCAAATACTTTTGTACTTTTACTCAAGTGGAGTTCTGAATGCAGGACTTCTACTTTTTAAAAGTAATATGTTAGTAGTAATATTTAACCGTGGATATCTCTAACTCAAGTACATGGTTTGTGTACTTCATCCACCACTGGATATACAGTGGGGCAAAAAAGTATTTGGTCAGCCACTGATTGTGCAAGTTCTCCTACTTAGAAAGATGAGAGAGGTCTGTAATTTTCATCATAATGAAATGAGAAAACAAAGCCAGAAATCTGGCTTGTTTGTGGGTGACCAAATACTTATTTTCCACCATGATTTACAAACAAAAATCCTGCCATTTCCTGGATTTTTTTTCTCATTTTGTCTCTCATAGTTGAAGTGTAGCTATGATGAAAATTACAGACCTCTCTCATCTTTCTAAGTAGGAGAACTTGCACCATCAGTGGCTGACTAAATACTTTTTTGCCCCACTGTAATCCACATTAGAAATAGTGTGAACAGACAAAAAAATGTATTTATCTCCTTCTATAATCTGTGATCTTGCACTGCGCTCTTCCACTCCATGTGTAGTGTCTAAAATAATAGAAGTAACAGAGTAAAAGTAGTTTTTCTTTATGAATGACGCTCTCGTCCACTAAAACAGTTCTAGTTAAAATAGTCAGCTTCAATCTGTGGAGATTTCCCCTAATGCCACTTTAAAAGTTCACGACGTTCAGAGGCGTCGCTTGACTCGCAACATCTCCCTCACGTCGACACATTCGGCGTGAGATTAAGTTGCATCTGGTGGTCATAAGCCTGTAGCAGCACACTCGATATTTGGAAGCTGTCAGTGAGTCTGGTGTTCATTTGTGAGCTCCTCTGCTCACACCAGCATCTGGCTAACGTTACACTCGTACCGCCGTGTCGCCGATCCGCTTTAATAGCCGTTTCCTTATGAGCCGCGGCTCCTTCTTTCCTCCCATTCTGCTGAAGCGCGTCCGTGAGCAGGAAGGAAGGACGGACACATTTACACACTGATAAGTCCTTTTCTTCCTGTTGCAGTGCGTCACTTACACACACCCTCACTGTTAAACACAGCAGGAGTCCGGCTTTTTTACGGCATGATTTATGGACTCCTGAAGATTATTTTAGCCGTGTATATGACAAGGGGGAGATTTTTTTGTTCTCGAGCCAAACCAGAGTGTGATCGACACCTTGTGTGTGGATAAATGAAATGTGACTCATTTTCTGACATCACGTCACTTATATTGCAAATTGTTACTAATAGTTACTATAATATTGAGATTTGGGGCTATGTTTCTATTTCCATCATGAAATTTGGTGGACTAAATTTCCAAATGTGATATATTTCTAAACGACAATCAATGACTAAGGGAATTTGGAGTATATACCAGTGCCAATCAAAAGTTTGGAAACACCTTCAAGTTCATTGGTTGTTAATTATGTGAATATTTTCTGCATTGTAGATTAATACTAAAGTCATTCAAACTATGAAGAAATACATATGAAAGAGTGTTAAACAAACCAGAATATGTTTTCTATTTCACATTCTTCAAAGTAGGCACCTCTTGCTTAGTTGACAGCTTTTGCACATCTTGGCATTTTCTCAGTCGGCTTTATGAGGTGGTCACCTGGAATGGCTTAACAGCTGTGTCTTGCCAAGAGTTAATTTCTTGAATGTCGGCCCTCTTAATGTGTTTGAGACCCCCAGCTGTGTTGTGAAGAGGTAGAGTTGGTATACAGTGAATAGCCCTATTTGAGTAACGTTCTAATCCATATTATGGCAAGAACTACTCAACCAAGTAAAGAAACCGACAGTCCATCATTACTTTAGAAATGAAGGTCAGTCAATTGGAAGAATTTCAAGAACTTGGAAAGTATCCCCAAGTGCAGTCGCAAAGCCCATCAAACATTATGATGAAACTGGCTCTCATCAGGACCGCCCCAGAAAAGGAAGATCAGGAGTTACCTCTGCACAGGATAAGTTCATCAGTTACCAGCCTCAGAAACCACAAGTAGCCCAGATAAGAGCCCACCTAAATGCTTCACCGAGTTCAAGCAGAACACCCATCTCAACATCAACTGTTCAGCGTGAATCTGGACTTATGGTCGAATTGCTGCAAAGAAGCCACTTCTGAGGAAGAGCAACCAGAGGAAGAGAATGGCTTGGGCCAAGGAACACAAGGAATGGACATTAGACCAGTGGAAATCTGTCCTTTGGTCTAATGAGTCCAAGTTTGATATTTTTGGTTCCAAACGCAGAAAAGGTGAGCGGATGGTTCCTACGTGAGTGGTTCCCACCTTGAAGTACAGAGGAGGACGTGTGATGGTATGGGGGTGCTTTGCTGGTGGCGATTTATTCAAAATCCAAGGCGCCCTTAACCAGCATGGCTACCAGAGCATTCTGCAGCAATATGCCATCCCATGTGGTTTGCACTTAGTAGGACCATCATTTGTTTTTCAAAAGGACAATGACCCCAAACACACCTCCAGGCTATATAAGGGCCATTTGACCAAGAAAGACGGCGATAGAGTGCTGCATCAGATGACCTGGCCTCCCCAATCACCTGATCTAAACAGAACTGAGATGGTTTGGGACGAGTTGGACCGCAGAGTGAAGGCAAAGCAGCCAACAAGAGTTCAGCACCTCTGGGAACTCCTACAAGACTGTCGGAAAACCATTTCAGGTGATGACCTCATGAAGCTGACTGAGAGAATGCCAAGAGTGTGCAAAGCTGTCATCAAAGCAAAAGGTGCCTACTTTGAAGAATCTAAAACATATTTTGGTTTGCTTTTAAGGTTACTACATGATTCCTTATGTGTTTCTTCCTGGGTGACTTCAGTATTGATTTACAATGTAGGGAAAAAAAACATTGAATGAGATGTGCCTGTTACTGTATATATACAGTGGTGCTTGAAAGTTTGTGAACCCTTTAGAATTTTTTCTATATTTCTGCATAAATATGAGCTAAAAACATCATCAGATTTTCACACAAAGTCCTAAAAGTAGATAAAGAGAACCCAGTTAAACAAATGAGACAAAAAATATTATATTTTGAGTTTGGTCATTTATTTATTGAGGGAAGGTTATGATCCGATATTCATATTAGTCGAGTGGCCAAAAGTATGTGACCCTTTGCTTTATGGTGACCCTTTGATTAACGATTCAGTGCACAGTGAAATTATCCTGGGTTTGTCGTGTTTTTTCTTTATTTCTCCATCTACAATACTATTATTCTTAGTGCAAATAAGTCTCCAAGGGTCCTAAAGACGCGGTTAGTTTTTATAAGAGCCCAACTGAAGGGAAAATTGAAATCGAATACCAAGTGTTTTTGCCTTTTACTTTTCACTTTCAGTCCATGACTCACTGAGTTACAACACTTTTCCCAACACTTTAATTACAAAAAAAGCTTTGTTTTAATGATTTTGGCCAACTGTAGGGTCATGTAAGTGTTAATATGTAATCGGCTCCGCTATCGATACAGTATTGACTATATGATAACCTCATCAGTTCTTGATACATTTAACTGTGATGGATTATTGTCAGAACATCTCCCCATCGTAAAATCAGGGAGCCCCGGTACAATACAAGTCCATAAGTGCATATAATACCTTATACAGGGGGGATTTTCTGGAGATCTGGAACAGATTCACTCAGTTTACATTATTCCTTATGGGAAACATTTGCCTTTCGATACTCAATACTCGACTTTTCGGTACTTGACGAGGCCTCTGGAACAAATTAATGACCAGAACTGAGGTACCACTGTATAACAGTACCAGGTGAAGTTGGTTAGTTATTCTGCTGTTTTTATATCTTATATGTTTGTGTGCATAAAGCTTGTCGCTACTTGGGAACACATCAGCAGGGTGATGAAACCTTCTCAGCCAATCAGATTGTAAAGTTGGAACCAACCATTGTACAAATGAATATGTGCGATTGTTTCAAGCCTAATAATGCATTTCATTTTACAGCGGGACATCCACAGAACTTCAAAACGGAAATTTTCCCCACAAATCACAAGAAAGGTACATTGCCTATCTTTAGTCCTGCTAATCTGCTAACCTATAGTCTGTGTCCAGTATGGATGGGATGGATTTATGTATGTATTCATTTATGTCACGTGTCTTTTGCCAGTCACCCCTTAAGTAGATGCATAGCTTTGCAGTGTTTTTTTGGGTTATCCTGCAGATGTATGAATCTTTCTCCACAACGTCCAAAAAAATTTTCACTAGTGTGCGCTCAGAACTTTGTCCCCCACTATAAGGAACGATTATAAAGTCAGTTAAGGGGCCGGACTATGCATTAACATGGAGCAGAAATGTCTTCCTATTCAGGTTTGGTACCTGCAGAGCTTAGCCGGACCTGCATGGCATTTGTGTATGTGGTAATGGTGTGTGTATTGTTGAGGCGTTTTATGCAGAGTGGCATTTCTTAAGAGATGTTGAGAGGGAACAAGCATGGTGCATTTATGGGGTGTATTTTGTGTAGGGGAGGGGGAGGGGGGTGTATGTGTTTAAGGGATTTTATCATGTGTGTTACGGATCGTTCTTGTAATCCCCCTCCGTGTGTTTGCATGCTCTGCGCTAGGTTCTGCTTCCGTGTGTGTGTAAATCAGTCTGTTCTACAAGGTTCCCATGTGTTTGTGGTATAAATCATCATGCTCTTCTTGTGTGTGTGTGTGTGTGTGAGAGACCAGGTTGTTTTTACACTCGTGGAGGCCAAATGTGATCTGAAAGAACATCTGATATTTTTGACCTTGTGCAGAAATTTTTGCTCCTTACAGCTTTAATTGATTTTTTTTTACTTTAACTTATTCGAAAAGCCATCAGAGGCAAAATATTTGCCTTTGGTGTAGGTGTGGGATCAATTCAACTACGGTGATCATTATGTACATGGAAAGTCCCCATGAACATATGTTTACCATGACTGTGTGTGTGCGTTTGCACAGAGCCCACCCGACAGACCACCACAAAGAGGAGGAAGAGGAAGAACTCGGCGAGCAGCGCGTCCAACAGCAGCCTCGGTAACAGCACAGGCAGCAAGAAACGCAGTCCGGCCAACAGCTTCAGCCTGAGCAGCCAGGTACCTGTAAGCATCAGAGCTCCTCGGTTTGCGCACACACACACACACACACACACACACCTATACCCACATGCATTTTCCATCCTTAAAATCAAGAGAGCAGCTCCTGTCACTCAGATGTAAGAGCCAGATACTGCAAACAGCAGGAACCTGTGTTCTAAGCCTGGACCGAGCTAGCAGCATGAAGATGGACTGGTATCTCATCCAGGCTGTGCTGTAGACTCCAGTAAAGCCTAGGATCTGAACCAATCCCCAACTTACCTCGGTCGTAGTTATATAATATACATGCACAAGGCGTTTTGGAAGGGCACTTGTAAAGCCATTCACTTGAGTGGTGCAGCTGCAATTCACTCACCAGGGGCTTCTGAGGTCCAAGGTCACCCTGTCCAAGTTTTGTTTGTTCTATCAGGTTAAAGGTCCTGGTTTGTCTGAGTTTCCTCAGTTCCACCAAGTTGAATGTCCTGGTTCTGTTTTGTCCAAGTTTCATCAATTCCATTCGGTTAAAGGTCCTGATTCTGAGTTTTGTCTGTTCTATCGGATTAAAGGTCCTGATGAGTTTTGACAGTTCCATCAGGTTAAAGGTCCTGGTTCTGTCCGAGTTTTGTTTGTTCTGTCAGGTTAAATGTCCCAGTTCTATCCGAGTTTCGTCAGTTTTATCTGGTTAAAGGTCCCGGTTCTGTCAGGGTCTAGACAATTCTGTCAGGTTAAAGGTCCTGGTTTTGTCCAACTTCTGTTGAGGTAATGGTCCTGGTTCTGTCCATGATTCATGAGTTTTGCTGGTTTGCTGGTTAAAGGTCCCGGTTCTGTTCCATGTTTTTTTGAGTTTTGTCTGGTTAAAGGTGCCCCTGTTTGTCATTTTGTCCAGGTTAAAGGTCCTAGTTTTTGGCCAAGTTTCATGAGTTTCCCTTGGGTTAAAGGTCCCGGTTCTGCCTGGGTTTTTGTCGGGTTTGTCTGGTTAAAGGTCCTGGTTTTTGTCAAAGTTTTAGACAATTCTGGCAGGTTTTAAAGGTCCCTGGTTCTCTCCAACTTCTGATGGGTTAATAGTCCCGGTTCTGTCCATGTTTCATGAGTTTTGTCTGGTTAAAGGTCCCGGTTCTTCCTGGGTTTGCGTTGGTTTGGTCTGGTTAAAAGGTCCTGGTTCTGTCAGAGTTTAGACAATTCTGTCAGTTGAATGTCCTGGTTCTTTCCAACTTCTGTTGGGGTTAAAGATCGCTAGTTCTCTGCCAACTTGTCGGGTTTTGGGTTAATGGTCCGGTTCTGTCCAATGTTTCATGAGTTTTGTTGGTCAGGTTAAAGGTCCCGGTTCTGTCAGAGATTTTGTCATTTTTGTTCAGGTTAAAAGGGTCTAGTTTTGGCAAGTTTCATGAGTTCCCTTGGGTTTAAAAAAGTCCTGGTTCTGCCTGGTTTTCCGTCGGTTTTTTGTCTGGTTAAAGGTCCTGGTTCTGTCACAGAGTTTAGACATGTCTGGCAGGTTAAAGGTCCTGGTTCTCTCCAACTTCTGTTGGGTTAATAGTCCCGGTTCTGTCCATGTTTCATGAGTTTTGTCTGGTTTAAGGTCCCCGGTTCTTGTCAGAAGATTTGTCATTTTGTCAGGTTAAAAAGGTCCTGGTTTTGGCCAAGTTTCATGAGTTCCCTTGGGTAAAGGTCCCGGTTTTCTGCCTGGGTTTCGTTGGTTTTGTCTGGTTAAGGGCCTGGTTCTGTCCAGAGTTTAGACAATTCTGTCAGGTTGATGTCCTGGGTTCTTTCCAACTTTCTGTTGGGTTAAAGATCCTAGTTCTCTCCAACGTCTGTTGGGTTAATGGTCCGGTTCTGGTCCCATGTTTTCATCATAGGTTTTTGTCTGGGTTAAAGGTCCCGGTTCTGCCTGTCAGAGATTTTGTCATTTTGGCAGGTTAAAAGGGTCTGGTTTTGGCCAATTTCATGAGTTCCCTTGGGTTAAAGGTCCCGGTTTCTGCTGGGTTTTGTTAGTTATGGCAGTTTAAAGGTCCTTGATGAGTTCTGGACAGTCCCATTGGGTTAAAGGTCCTGGTTCTTGCTCTGAGTTTCATCCGTTTCGAATTTTCTTTCTCCACAAAAGGAACTTCCGGGTTTTTTCCTGAGTTTCCTCGAGTCCATGGGGCCCTGGTTCTGTTCCTGTGCCAGACCAGGGATGCCCTGCTTGCGTGACACTTTAGGACACATGGTTATATTATATTTATGCTTAATCAGAGAGATTACACACCCAGCTGAAACAAGGACACACAATGTCTGGTTGTTAAATCTTACCCCTTGTGTAACGCTGACACACGCACAATAGCATAGGACCCTAAAAGGAGGACGCAATTTCATAAAATAAAGACGTTGAAGAGGAAAAGACGTGGAACTATGGAACACATAAATGCGGTCATGAATAGACTAATAGGGGAGACCCACACGTGAGGTATAACACATGCTGGAACCTCCACGGAGGAGAGGAGACCGGAACACGCTTAGGTGGGTGTGACACCCCGAACCTAGTAGCTGCCCTTTTTATCCACGTCCTCTCCTGCTCACTCCGTCGGGGTCCAAACAAGCGTGCGAGTGTTCCAGCGTTTCCAGGGAGCAATAGCAGGACGCAGGGTTGCATTTGTTTGCAACTGGCTGATGGGATTTTGTATGTGTGGCGGTTTCCCTGATCAGGCCACAATAGGCTCTGTGAATGCTGACTGTGGGGGGGATTAGAGTGGATTTGGAGTCGTGTGTCATGCTCTGCACCCTTTTCTCCTGGTCTGTCGGACCTAAATTTGGTATTCCGTGTTTTATGGTCTGTAGGGTTGCCGTATTTCCCGTCTTGTATCACAATAGTATCGTGGAACATGTGATCATAATTGTGATGGTTATTATTTATGAATGTAGACGATATTGGATTATTTAAGAAACTTGCTGTTATTTAAAAAACCCCTAGAGGTCGCCGGTCACACTTGCACCTTTGCAATGATGTTGCAAATTCTGAGATGACATCTGCACCACCTGACCTTCATGTTGCAAGCTTCACCCAGAATTCAACCCCATGCCTTTTTCCCCGGAGCCACCAGAGCTGCATACACAGTGGGGACAAAAGTCTGAGACCACTAGTGCTTCTTTTGTTTACAATTTTCTCGAATTGAATATAGTGTTTTTCATTACAAATCATATAGGATCAGTTGCGGATTGGTTTCTGTTGAAGAATTAGTTTCTATTTGTGGCAGAAAGCTGAAACAAGCAAAGTAAGAAGTACAGTCCTTTGCAAGCCTTGATCAGGAATTGCCTTTTTATAAGGTTAGCCACTTTTTAAGAAGGGCAACAGGGTGTAAGGCTAAGATATGCTAAAGCTCACAAAGATTGGAACCAAGAGCAGTGGAAAACAGGATTATGGAGAGATGAATCCAAGTTTTTGTGTCCAGTCATCGACAGTATGTTAATATTTGGCCATTATAGCATTGCTAAAACAACAAATCTAATGGTGGCCTAAGACTTTTGCACAGTACTGTAGTTGCTGGTCAGGGTTGCAGGGGCGAGGAGAACTCATGTCGCAGGTGTAACTGGGCAGGACGCTGGTCCATCACAGTGCTGTTGTCCAGCCTCCCCTCCCTCAGACCCAGCCAGTCATGTCTACAGTAGATGTGATGCCTGAGCCAGACAAAAGACACTGCTGGGAGCCCAAGCTAGAGTATACAGTTGCACCAACCAAACACCTCAGGATTGTTGTTGCTGTTCTTTTTTGTGAATGTTCAAAGTTGTAAGGTTTTAATAAAAGAAAGCTGGCAGACCGAACAAGTTTAGTCCTAGTGCCTAACAAACTCTAAAGTGTCTAGCAATAATAACAAATAGTTCTATTTTCTATATTATAGCTAGATTGTTGTGCTTCTATTCACTAAAACAGGTTGATTTGTAGGATTTTATATTTTCTAAGTACATTTTGTGTGTGTGTGTGTGTGTGTATATATGTGTGTGTGTGTCAGTCAGTTCAGACGCACACACATTGCACGCGCACTGAGAGAAAACTGTAGTGAGTCACTGGCTCAGTGCCAGCATTCATTATCATATAGATCTGAGTGGGTGCGTGTGCCTTTACTTTTGCACTCCCCCGTCCTTAAAACAGAGAGGCAGAGGGCCCGTGGAGCCGTGCCACGCTCCGCGGAGAGGAACATGCTGCTTACATATGTAGCATGGCTGTTCGGTTTTGTCTGTGCAGTTGTAGCGCGCTGAGCAGGCTCCTACGTGAGCCTAATCACAATGAACTGGTCACGTGACCGCTGCTGGAGGCGTGCGGGGGGGTGGCGTGGGGGTGGTGGGGTTACTGTGCATCGAGCGCTGTTACAACAGTGCCCCCTAGCGATAGAAGGACATGCGTTTTTTGGAGGAATGAATATTGGCCAGATGATTAGGATTGTTGTTTGGTGATCACTCAAGCAGCAGAGTGAAATCCGAATATGTGTGAGCTATTAAAAAAGAGGACTCAGCACTCTGACTTTTTGCTCTCCTTTTTAGCTCGGTTTGCGCCATTTTAACCAATTATATTTTTGCATCACTAATTGTTTAGGCAAGTTTGTTTGTTATAGCAGACTTCACACACATGGGCAGTTCAAAAAGGTGAGGAACAATAAGAAAATAAAAGTGAAATGGAAAAAAAATAATAGAGATGAACAAAATTGTCAAAATAAGTGTAAAAAGGATATATACATACAGTGGGGCAAAAAAGTATTTAGTCAGCCTCTGATTGTGCAAGTTCTCCTGCTTAGAAAGATAAGAGAGGTCTGTAATTTTCATCTTAGGTACACTTTTAAAGAATTTTATGGTGCAAAATAAGTATTTGGTCACCCACAAACAAGCAAGATTTCTGGCTCTCACAGACCTGTAACTTCTTTAAGAAGCTCTTCTGTCCTCCACTCGTTACCTGTATTAATGGCACCTGTTTGGCCTCGTTATCTGTATAAAAGACACCTGTCCACAGCCTCAAACAGTCAGACTCCAAACTCAACCATGGCCAAGACCAAAGAGCTGTCGAAGGACACCAGGAAGAAAATTGTAGCCCTGCACCAGGCTGGGAAGAGTGAATCTACAATAGGCAAGCAGGTTGGTGTGAATAAATCAACTGTGGGAGCAATTGTAAGAAAATAGAAGACATACAAGACCACTGATAATCTCCCTCGATCTGGGGCTCCACGCAAGATCTCATTACGTGGGGTCAAAATGATCATGAGAACGGTGAGCAAAAATCCCAGAACTACACGGAGGGACCTAATGAATGACCTGCAGAGAGCTGGGACCAAAGTAACAAAGGCTACCATCAGTAAACACACTACGCCGAGAGGGACTCAGATCCTGCAGTGCCAGGCGTGCCCCCCTGCTTAAGCTAGTACATGTCCAGGCCCGTCTGAAGTTTGCCAGAGAGCATATGGATCATCCAGAAGAGGATTGGGAGAATATCATGTGGTCAGATAAAACCAAAATAGAACTTTTTGGTAAAAACTCAACTCGTCGTGTTTGGAGGAAGAATGATGCTGAGTTGCATCCCAAGAACACCATACCTACTGTGAAGCATGGGGGTGGAAACATCATGCTTTGGGCTGTTTTTTCTGCAGAGGGGACAGGACGACTGATCCGTGGTAAGAGAAGAATGAACGGGGCCATGTATGGTGAGATTTTAAGCCATCCATATCCAAATACTTTTTTTGCCCCACTGTATATACATGGTTTGGTGCAGGAAAAAAATGGATGAGAGAATAGTAACGATACACTCTTCTCACAGGTCACAACTCAATTTTTTTTTTTTTCTGAAGTTTAAACAGTGCAAAACATGCACACTTTCTTGAATGTGTTTACCCAAAAAAACATTTAGTCACCTGCAATTTAAAATAAATGACTACAGAGAGGTTTAAGAATTATAAAAAAAAATGCTGTATTGTAGCTTCACCCTATATTGAAAAACGATTGAAACATTACGATTTTATTTATGAACAATAACAATTAAAAAAAAACGTGTACCTTTGTTGTATAAAATGATAAATTATTTGTATGAAAAATATAAAAAGAATTTGTAGTCCCCGTTGAAAGCAATTAAAAAGAATTAGAAGGAGTTTTAAATGGGAGCATGACCTTTGATTGTGCCCTCTGGTGTTCAAAAATGGATTGCTTTAGATGGCATAATCGTTTTACCCCTAGAATCTAAATTTAGTATATAGACTAGTGTTGTACCAGATGAATTTCCTTTACTTGTGTCTGGATTTGTTTGATCTGCTTCAGACAGAAGCGTTCTCTTCAAGGCCTGATCCTAAACCAGTCTGAAGGACAGGCATCTGTTTAAAAGTGGAGAGCTCCGTGTTTGTTTTAGCCACAGGCTAAAGCTAATGAGATGAGTGAGCACAACACACTTCTTATTTGATAGAGCAATTAGAGCTCGCAGTCAGAACACCAGCTGGAACCTGCGAGCTGCAGAACCCATGTTTGTGTGTGTGAGAGCGAGAGAGAGAGAGAGAGAGCGCGAGAGCAAGAGACCGGCCCCTGGTTTCACACCCAGAGCGGAGGGCGACAGTTGCCGTTCAAAAACAGATGGCGAATTCAAGGCTCGTTGGCAAGCAGCAGCCTTTTCACCGGCATTGGTAACATCTCGGCTAATGACTTAATTAGCTATGTAAATTGACAAATCAGTGTGTGGATATTGCGATTTAGTCCAAAAGCCCACCTTAATGAATGACTGTAATTAGAGAGTGGAGAGGAGGCGCCGAAGCAACGCAGTCCATGCGCGAGCCTGGCAAGAGACACTGATCTGCTTAAAGAGACCAATTAGGGAGCAGAGAAAGAAGCGAGGTTATGAAATCTTACACTGTATGAAACATGGAATGGAATTACATGCTATGATAGCAGCCTTGCTCATAAGAACAAATGTAAAACGCACAGTTGTCATGGCAAACAGAATTGGACGCAGAGTCCCCAAACTGTAGCGAAAACCAAAGTCAACGAGTCACACAGCTGTGCAAGTTCACCTAAAAACGGTGCCTAAACTTTTGCACTTTTTTAAAATTATGTTGTAGTTTTTTAATGTGTCTTGAAATTTAATGTGTCTGTGCATAAGTCTTAGGCCACCGTTGGATTTGTTGATTTAGCCATATATATCACACTGTCAAGTCAAGTCAAGTCAGATCTACTTATATATGGAGCATTGTCTCAAAGCAACTTTACAAGTTTAGATTATCTCCTAATAACTACATCCAGTCCCAAATTGAGCAAGCCTAGGGCGACAGTGGCAAGGAAAAACTCCCTGAGTGTTATAGGAAGAAACCTTGGGAGGACCAAGACTCAAAAAGGGACCCAACCTCCTTGGGTGGTGTAGATGATAAATCTAAGAATGAAACTAAAGTCATGGAGTCATAGTTCAAAAAAAACGTGAAGTATGCACATCGGCATTAAGTGACCCTGGTATGATGGGGCTGGAGCTGATGACGGAAGCAGCTTGAGTGGAGCTACAGCGGATGAACATCATGTGTGGGGCTGGAACCGGCCACCGGAACACAGCTCGGAGAGAAAACAGAAAAATGTAGTTTAGTTACTGATTAAGAGCACAGTGTCTATTAACAATCACTGATGCCAAGTGTAGCATGAGACCCCCGGCAGCATCAGCTATAGCAGCATAGCTAGAAAGAGGAGAACTGGTAGGAAACACAGCCAAGAGGGATCACATGAGACATCGGCAACCCCATGGGAGGCAGAAGACAGCAACCCAACGTCTCTGATCACCATAAGAGACTCTTTGAACTATGAACCCCCAGCTCTACTGCCTACTATACTGCCGGACGAGTATTATTTGGATTCGTCGCTCCATAATCCTCTTTTCCACTGATTTTCATTCCAAACCTGTTTCACCCTGTTCAACTTTTGGAAAGTGGTTTCTTCCCTGCTGCCCTTCCAAAAAGACCAATCCTGATCAAGCTTCTTCTTACTGACTGGCATCCTGATGACGTTTCCAGATTCCTGCTATAATGTAACGTAGGGTAAGGGAGGGGAGGTCACACTAGATACCTGCCGCTGTAAGCCTAGAGAAGCTGTTTTCTGGGGGTTTTTTTCATCTTTTTAATACAGGATACACATTTCCTGTATGTTCTGGTTGTATTCTAATAAAGAGACTGAGAAATAATGATCTATGGTCATTATAAGATTGCTAAAATAATAGGATATCTAATCTGTGATGGCCTAAGACTGTGAGAAAAGTACTTTAGAGTTGTGGTATCACTACTAGTATAGTATCTGAATTTGATTTTAAACAGATTTCTTTTCTATTGTGTTCTTTTTATTTCGTTTTAAATCTTAAACCATTTCAAATTCATTTTGATATTACGTTATTTGTTTCCTTCCTGAAAGTGTTTAATTTCAAACGGGTACACTCTTCAATGTATTTTTAATCATTGCACCTTTGTTCTGATTCATTTCTTCTCTTTTAAAGGAGTCGATCATTTTCTGTATACTTTTTAATCTGAGAAGCACTTTGAATGGCCATAGTATATGAAAGTGCTATATAAATAAGTTGGCCTTGGCTTCTCACAAAATATCAGCACGGCTTGTTCACGTCAAAGCGCTGGCACCCTGTTGCGTGTTGCCAGGTAAACGACATGCACACACCAACTTCTACACCAATAATGGAATAACTGTAACAAATACATTTTATATGTTCAATTCTTATGACTTTTATTTTTAGTGTCAGTCCTTTTTTCTGATGCTTATTTGCACTTTTTGTATTTCAAACTACCGTTCCTTGGCGGTGTTATATATAAACTCGTCTTTTGTAGCCTATTGTGTTAGAACAGGGTAGAGAACTCCTATGTTGTGGGACCTACTTTTTTGGCGGAAGGTATTGTCAGTATTAAAGCATTAATAAAATGCCAATAAAACACGGCTGCGATTATCTATGGCACTCGCCTTGAGCTCGTGTCAGTGACCGAATCGCAGCCACAGTACTATTACTTAAACGTGCTCTAATCCTATAGATTCTCTTTCATTTAGACATGCATTTAACCTCGTCTTGGTACGTCCCCATTTGGCGTCTTAATGGACCCGCTTTGCTTTGTGTTGGCAGGACGTGATGGTGGTGGGCGAGCCAACTCTGATGGGCGGTGAATTCGGGGATGAGGACGAGCGGCTGATCACTCGGCTGGAGAACACGCAGTACGACGCCACCAATGGCCTCGACGACGACGACGACTTCACCAGCTCGCCGGCGCTCGCCAATAACAGCCCCTGGGCTAAAGCGCCACCTCCGGGCCAGGACAGCAAAACCGAGAGCGCAGCCTCGCAAGCGTCGCAGTGAAGCCGCACAGCCAGCAGGGCGGCGCGCTCCATGTGGCTCACGCTCCGTATCTGTCTAGCCTCAATCTGATCCGATTCTCATCTCATGGCGTCGACGAGGTTCATTTTTCAACCGCGGGAAGCTGAACAGACCTGACGAGCGAACCAATGGATATGACGAAACGAAACAAAAAGGCGAGACGTTCTGAGGAACAGCCCAGCGTTCAGCGGATAAACTATAGGAGGTCACCGAGGCGATGCAGTACGTGCAATACATCTCCATGGCGACTGCTGTTTCTGACAGCAAACGGACAAGAGCCAGGTGAAGACTCCTGATTGGCTGAACCACTGAAATCAAGCCATGCGCACTGGCACTGAATTTGAATTTCAAAGCTGGCTGCATCCCAAATCACATGATACCATCTTGAAGCTGTGTCCAAAACAACGCCACTTGTTCTGGTCTGCCCTTTCGTCTGATATTATGCGGTTTAGGACGCAGCCGGTGCTTCTGTAAAGACAGTCCTTGTCTTGCTGAGGGTGGGGAGCGTTTCTGAATTGTACAAAGTCACACTTGTAATTTTACCCAAAATCTATTTTGTTTTCTGGGTCTAAATGTGTAATTTTTAAGGATTTGTGAATATTCTGTGATCTCCTTGTACTGTACCCATCAGGTTGGGACCGGAAGGCACATGCGAGAAAATATCTGTCCGAAATCTTTGCATCCCTTTAAAGACCTCTTCCCAGAGTGACCTGTGCCATGTTGCTGCATGATATTTTAAAACCTGTACAATTGTATCGTTTATTTCCAGGCCACGTTGGGTTCAGGTGTGTGGAACACTGTTACCGTTGTGAGAGAAAAAAAACGCAGTCGGATCGGGCGGAGCCCATCAAAGATCGCTGACCCTTATCCGTGATGGCAGCTCTTTTTGATTGATTTGACAGGGTATTGTGGAACCGATCGCTCACCGTGTGCACCTGGCCTGAGATTTTAAAGCCACAATCACTCTAGAAACTTGCAAGGGTTCGGGAGCAATGGCGAGAGTCTGTAATATTTACATATATAGGGTTCTGCAGAGGCCGCATCCAGAGCACCAGTCATATCAACACCACTCAGACGCCTGAACTTAAACAGCTTTCCCACCGGAGTGTCCATCATAAACTGTTTCCTTATACCATAGGGGTTTAGAGTGTGTTACTGTGGCTTTGTCCCAAGACTTAAATCTAGGCGTCTACAAAATATACAGTACCTGCTTTACCAACTGCATCAAGATGGAAGAGAAAGGTGGCTAACGCATGACTGAATACATTTAGGATGTGTATTGAAGCTGCTCTGCTATTAGGATGATTAAGTATTTTAATCTCTAATTTGTGTAGTTGAATTATTTTTACACGGCATTTAATAAGCTGGAAATATTCCATGACGTAATTCATAAATCTGAATTTTAAACTTGCGAGGTGGTGAAATTTGCCGTTTGAAAAAATACACTTCAAAATGACGACTTAACGATTTTCAGATTTCAAAGGTTCTGATCCATAAATCACATCTATCTGATTCCAAACTCAGAATTAGGAATTAGGACCAGAGGTGAAACAATAAATAAAAACATTTCTTTCTGACTGAGATTCCAGCAGGAAATTCAGCGACACTTTCTGTGGATGTGGGGGTCGGTGTCATTACCAATACAAAAGGCACTAAGTGCTTCACACGGGCCAGTGAAAATGTGGTTTGCCTGAAGAAAAATAAGTCGCTTTAGTCATTCTAAATGACTACTTATAATAAGTAATTCCAGTAAATCAGCCTCAAAATCTCATATGTGTAATGTGTCGCAAGTAAAGTGCCCAGAGTAACTTCTAGGTTTAAAAATCTGCCGCATTAATACAGGGTTGAGTTGTCTGTCACAGGTGTGCTAATATCGATGGTTTTACAACGGCCTCGAGTGTGGCCCAGCAAGTCAGAGTTTAGAATTATCCATTTTATAAATATACTGCATAGTATATAATGTATTAGACTAGGGGCACCAATGTGCTTTGACTACCACGTAGCCAGCTCTCTAGACACAATGCACTCTGAAACTCATTAGCCCCTGGCAAAGCAGAACAGGCATTGGCTAACAGATGGCACTGGAACTTTGCCCTGATCAGGGTCACAGCTAACAGGGAGTAACTGGGAGAATTTGACTCAACTCGAGACTGGCATCCACCGACGGGCAGTCAGAACCTTTGTATAGAGACATGAACCAACACCGTTTGCCTGGTGGAATGGAAAAATGGATCAGGAACTCCTGACCAGTAGAACTTGGTAGCCTTGCACCCTGCAAAATCGATGTAACATCCTACTGACAGAAAAACCTCACCTTGCCAGAGGCGGGATACAAACCAGCTTTGGGAACCACCAACGGAGGTTCTCTGGTTTGTATCCTGCCTCTGGCAAGGTGAGATTTGGTTCACCGCTGACCTGGGCCATGGCTGTGCCTTCTGGCCGGGGTGGGCACGATTGACTGTGTCTGGGGAGGGGATGCCAGACAGAATCATTTACTGGTGCTAAAACAGCAACCACTAAGCCCTGTGATAAACTGGTGTCCCATCCAGGGTGCAGTTCCAGCGAACTCCTTTGTAGTCTCTGGACCCAATGGACCAGGATAATTGGGGTTAAAGCAAAGAGGAACAAGATGATGTTACACGAAACTAGTGTGACTGTGGCTTAAAGTATTCCAGATCAGGTAACTCATAAGCACAAATATCATCTCTGTGAGGTATTGACCTGAAAATCCAGTGACTAAAGGCTGAAGAAGCAAGAAGATGATAAGGATGATGTAATATTGTAAAGCCAAACAAAACATATTTTGGGTATGTTCCTTTGGATTTTAATATGTTTGAATTATTTTTCTTTCCTGAAAACCCTAATGTATTTCCAAGACCAAGAAGATACCAATTCTCAGAACTCTTCTGTTCCGATCTTGTATTAATAAAACTCTGCACTCTTTGTAAAATATTCAGCAGAGGCATTTTTGTGTCATATCCAAAGTCTTGTATGTATGCTTTGCAATTTTGTGTGCCAATAAAATGTGCTTAGACCTGCTGGATGCTCTTAGACTTTTTTTATGATCCAATCAGGGGCAGTTCAGGAAATGAACGGGACTCGTGATCATGTCACCAAGACCAAGCATGTTTTTTTAGAAAATCTTTTTCACAGCTTGGCACTCGGGTGACACCGTAGTCTATTATGGGCCTATGGTGGCTTTGTAATTAAGGTACTGGACTTTGGATCAGAAGGTCCTGGGTTCAAATCCCACCTCTTCCAAGCTGCCACTGTTTGGACCATGTGCAAGACCATTTTTGCTTGTGAGATACTAGTCAGATAAGACCGTCTGGTAATGAGCAAATGTAAATAAATGTAAATACCCACCCCTGCTGTGACCTGGGTTCTTCCGACTTGGCTGCCTGAGCAAGAGGGGGCCAGTCAGGGGATCATCCCTGGCATTGCAGCAGCACCCTTTGCCAGCCCAGCAATGGACTGACATGCCATCCAGGGCACATTTATGCCAGCACACTGTTCTATGGGAATAGGTGCCAGAGCCCTCACTACCCTGTCCAACAAAAAGCAGGGCTAAAACATGAAATACATAAACACTTTCCCAGCTTGATCTTAATAGGAAAGATAATTAACATCCTCCAGAGCTGACAATAAAAACTTAAAAGTAGTAAGCAGAAAGACTAATCCTAATGAATTTTTACTGCGATTCTAAAGTTATATTATCCAGTTGTAAACAGACCTTTTCCCGGACAAAATCAAATAGGCAAGTGGGAAGTTATAGCTTATTTAATGTTTAAACTTTTAAATATTTAATGTTTAAAAGGTTTAAGCCAAGCTTCTGTTTACAGTACTTATTTTACAAAAATGCCAGGTACACAGACACTATTAGCACCATTCCGATGCTAATTTAGATTGCTAGTTTACAAATTGTCATTGTTTTGCAGTCTTTGGCTACTTTTAAGTAAATCATTGAAGAGTTAATACGTGAATCCGTACTGAAAGTCATGCTATTGTTTATCCATAACAATGTACACAAGCTGTTTATTACAGCTAATGATCGCTAATGCTGCGCTAACATTACCGACGTTAGACTGTGGTGCATTTGGCCATGTAAGTTAGGCAAGTCAATGTTTACTGGTGACAACTGCGAACTAGTTTACTGGGATTTTAAGCTTACCAAACTTACTTTTCTAACTCTCTGAAAAAACAAGCTTGCATAATAATGCTAACGTTCGTTTTTTGACAGGTTTTTATTATTAAATTTCTGAGAATGTGAGAATGCAAATCGAGACTGAAATACCACATAACGTTGCTGAACCTAGACCTGACCAACTGCAGCAACTCCTGATCATAGCTCCGCCCCCACAGGCTTGTACGGTAGGCACTAGGCATGATGGGTGCATCACTTCAGCCGCCTCTCTTCATACCCTGATGCACCCATCATTCTGGAACCGGGTAAATATAGACTCATCAGACCACATGACCTTCTTCCATTGCCCCAGAATCCAATCTTTATGTTCCCTTGCAAATTGAAGCTGCTTTTGCCGGTTAGCCTCGCTGACAGGTGTTTTTTTAAAGCCTACACAGCTGTTAAGTACCAATCCCTTGAATTCCTCAAAAAACTTCAAGCAAAACCACTACAACTGAGTAGTGACACACAATACAGAAGAGCTTGTCACGTTTGATCCTGTTCCTCCATCTAGTGGTGATTATTCACCATGAATGAAAATCATTAATTAATTCATTTAGTCAACATTTATTAATTTCACTTTAATGCACTTTATTATCCTACTGCGTCCACAGTGAATCCAAAAAAATCTGGATGCAAGGCAGAAAGACACCTTGCACAAAGCTACAGTGCATCACAGGGTATTAAGCCCTTACTCATATTATTTTTATTATTATGAATGATATTGTAATTATTAAGTAATAATACAGTTTACTATCTTTATATAGTCAGCTACTGGAAACATCAGCTCCTGAGGACTGCAACAGGCTGCGTTTATGGGTCCCTTCCATGAACTCGCATCCCACTTTGGGATCTCTACCACCGCTTCCCAGTGCATTCCAGGCTAGGCTCTACACCAACCTATGCATCTGACCAGACAATAGGGCTCAAAACTGGAAGTGGAGCTCGGATGGCACAGTTTAAGATGCTAGCCCACCACCATGGTAACCCTGGTTTTAGTCCCGGTGGTGCCTTCCAGTTGGGCCAAAGGCACAGTGGGACACTGGTACTATTGATGCTATCTAAGGAAAGGAGGGCAGACAGGAGGATCATCACCCAAGCACTGTAACAGCGACCGCTACCCAGCCCTGCGGTGAATTAGCTCAGGGTACGTGCTTTCTGGGGAATAGCCCTGCTGAGAAAATGTTGTGATTTGGACACTAATATGCAGGTCAGCCTGCTTAAACAGTAAGACCATTGGAGTTAACCAGATAAATCATCAGGAGAGCAGCATTAACCAGCAAAAAACAACTTGGATCAACATGGAACATGGAACTCCTATGGTCTTGCTGATTGACCAGCATTAAACACATGTGCAATTTTTCAGCAGGAAGACTCTGGGGCTCCCTGACAGGATAGGCAGAGCTGGAAAATGAGAAAAATATGGGCTGTTGTTGTTGACATTGTTACTATAATTTTCTCTTTTGCTAAATACCAAAAATAATGAATAATGCGACTGCCTAATGAATGTTACTGAACTTTTTTTCTCTCAAAACGTTTAAGACCACAGTAAAATCAGTGTTCAGTCTGGTCAACGAAAATTATGAACAGTTCTGATTCAATGTATGCTAATGTATGCTAAATTCATTGTTTGCCACTTCATAACGTAGGCTGTCCACTATACCCGTATTCCGACAAATCCCGCCTTCTTCATTTTGATTGGCTAGTACGCTCCCCTTTTATGTTTTTTGATTGGTTATTATTTCTCCTACGTAGAAGTCTTGGGCGGGGTTTTGTCGATAAACGGTGCGATAGCTACAGCACCGAAGAGGCTAAAGATGGCGGACTCTCTGTGTGGCAGCCAAACAGAAGAGAAAGATTCAGAAAATGACAGGTCGGGGAAGATGGCCTGCTCTTGGGAAAACAAACTGAGGACGGGTAAAGCAGGTCATGTGTCACGGAGGGCTGAAACTCTGGGCTTTTATGATGGCCGGGGCAGGAAAGAAGAGAAACAGGAGAACTCAGGTGAGCTTCAGCATCTGACAGTTCACTCACCTTTCTGCCCCATGACTGATTTACACGCAGGTGTTTGGTAATGTGCTCCAGTGTGGGGTTATTTTGGGATCAAATTGACTTATACTGCATTTAACGTTATGTGTAGCTCTGTGGAGACCAGATAACCCTTGTCATTAACCATAATGAGTTACTTTAACATGTGCCCTGTATAGGGCTGAGCGATTATTGATACTCGATACGTAGCACGATATTAAGATTCGTTTTCCAAACTTATTTGGTAATAACAGTACTTATGCAAGAGTTTTTAGAGACTGATTCTGTGATTCCTATTCAAGCTTTTAAACATAAAACAAGGACAGTGGATATAATGATATAAATATAATGAGTTTCTTACAGCAAAAATACCAGCAATGTAAGAAACTCAGGTTGCACAGTGGTCTAATATGCCTGCCCAAAACTGCTCTATCCCCTGTTAGAGTGCCTTCTGGCAGAGTCAAACATCACTTGTAATAATATAGCGACAAAGATCCACATCCAGCAAAAAGTGTCCAATTGTTAATAAGTCGCATCTGTATGAATGTAGCACAAACCCAGTCAGTTGGTTGCCCGATTTTGAGGTGTGTACAGACCGTGAGGGCAATATCCACAGAGGTGTTGTTGTGAAAAGTGTGTTACAGTGTGGCTAAAGGAGTTATCAAATTTGATTTGGTATCTAGTTTGCAACACAGTAGCACAGCTGATGATACAGGAGCCAGTGGATGTGGTTTGGGAAACAGTGTGCCCTGATCAGCTCCCGCTATTGCCGATCCAGGCACGTCCCACTGTTTGGAGACCCCAAGGCAGACCCAGGACCTGCTGGAGGGATTATATCAGACAACTGGTGTGGGGAAAGTCTGTGGAACTCCCAGGTGCAATATGCAACCTGGAATCTGCGACCTGAGATGGAGAAGGCTGGGGCTGCCCTCTTCGTTTTGCCATTGTGACCCTCGGCAGGAAGAGCAGAAGGAAAATCGAGATGATGGACACAATGTAAACAACAATGGTTAGCAAAATATGCACACGACTAACCTGTTCAGCCGCCTTAAAGGAAGCAGGCCAAAGAGTCCGCTGAAACTCAGGTAGTGGGGTGTGTGGTTAGGGGTGTGTGTGTTTGTCAGTGTGGTGCCAGGACTCAAGTTCTAGGGTCTTTCCTCAGCACATAGGGACTCTGAGAGAGTTAAGTATGTGGTGATTGGTCCAGACACTACTGCCTGGCCAAAAAAAGGTCACCACCTGGATTTAACTAAGCAGGTAGTTAAATGGTTAAAGAGCCTCCCATCGGAATTACTGCATTGGTGATTATGTTTCAGCTGGCAATAAGTTATTGAACCCTAACTGATGCAGTGAGTAGCTTCTCATTTGTTAAGAAACCATGTCGAAAGACGCATCTGTGGTCGTTTCAGAAGGGTCAGATTGTGAAAGAGTGGTTCAGGGAGCATGAACCATCGTTTTCACACATGGATTGGCCACCACAGAGTCCAGAGCTGAACCCCATTGAGAATCTTTGGGATGTGCTGGAGAAGACTTTGCGCATTGGTCCGAATTTCCCATCGTCAATACAAGATCTTGGGTGGGGGTAGCCATGTAAACAACAGGGGCCATATCCAAAAAGGTTCTTAGTGCTAAGAGGAGCTCCTAGTGACAAAATCGTAGAATAGTGGCCGTTTCCCTTTAAAGTTGGGAGTAGATCCTAGCAAAGATAAAGCATCTTAACCCCTAAGAGCTCCTAAGGTGAAAAACTAGAACTGTTTGGTGTGAAAGTGGATAAAAACAGGTGCTGTCCTTTAAGAAACGTCACATGGCTGAACGTGTGAGCTATGAATCAAGGTCTCTTCTTATTAGAACATTTTGGAGGAATCGGAGGCCCTGAGCGCTGCAGCTGTTTCTTGTGCAGGTATGGAGGATGCAGACGAGCCGTCTCTTCTGAGGTTCATGTGTGCAGAGCTGACCAGAGGCTACTTCCTGGAACACAACGAAGCAAAGTACACAGAGCGCAGAGAGAGAGTCTATACATGCATGAGGATCCCCAAAGAGCTGGAGAAGGTGGACCAGCTACACATACTCACTAATCTACACACACAGTTCATGTTCTCTCACAGACACACAGTCTCTTGTTTTTACTTTCACTGGTTCTATTTAAGCTCAGAAATATGCTCAGGCACGGTACAGGCCCTAGTGTGTTTCTGCCCTAATTTAAGGTAAACCATATGAGTTGTATTACTGTAGGATTTCCCGCTATAACTTATGAGCTGTTACACCACAGTTAGCACTCAGACTGAGAGACGCCTCAGCCGTGCCATTATTGCACGATAACCGACGCACTATAAGTATTACTCCGCGGCATAAACACGTAACCTAGCGACGATGCCCGCCCTAAAACTCAGCCAAGTTATAATGAGTCAAACACTGAGAAAGTGAAAGCTAGAATTAGTTTAGAAAATCTATTGGTTTTAAATGTTAAAACGATTTAAATGTGGGAGCTATGAATGACCAACCTGAGCCAAAGGTTTATCAAGAGCTTCAGCATACAAATTTATAATCGCTAATCAAACGGGATCCTAGACTTACAACACAGGGATCTCATTCCGATTTGCTTCAGTCGGTAGAATAGTGTATTTTAGTAACAGCCTGCCTTATAAACCCGACCTATTTTGTTTGCTGCATGTAAATAAACGTTATTTTTAATAAATTACAACTTACCAATCGATATATTTGTGTTTATTGTCTGTATAATAAACAGTTACTGGTCATTCAGTTCCTCGACTTCAATGGCTGAAGGACGTAGCAGCGGGGTAACGATAGAGTTGAACTATTTTACCTCGCGGAAGGCTGATAAACAAAACGTTTTTTCTGTTTTCTTTGTCTTAAAATCTAACAATAAATGCGATAACGGAACTGTGGTATAATCGCAGTAATACACTCGAGCTTTAATGTGAGATATTGGCACGGGGTGTCCTGATCTAGGACCGCATTACACCCGTGCTAATATCTCACGTTAAAGCACTCCATCGTGTGTTATTGCTTAATTTTAATATCCATCTCTGCTCTCCAAACCACTAACCCCCATTAATAATAGCCAACTGAAAATTTAGACTGTGAACGTATGAATAAATCGCATCAGCATTTCGCCACTAGGTGGAGCAATGGATTCATGAACTGATTTGTGGGCATAATTAAAAGAACCGAACTGTAAAATGCAGAAATCGCTTGAATAAAAACATTTGCTTGTCATAACTCTTAAAATATAAGCTTCATTTTTTAGTTTTTCCAACACCTGAATCTAAAAGCACCCACGTTTAACTATTCATAATGAGTGTTGGATCATCTCAGGCATTTTTCTTTACATGGTTTCTCCCATTACTCTTACTCAGTCGTTACTTTTTATGTGACTAACAAGACTGAGGTTTCAGCATAGAATTAACACATCCATACCAATATCATTAGGACACAGCACATTCTAATGATTTATTAAAAATGTGTATTTCTACTATAAACAAATAACATCTAAAATAATTTCGGAAACGCTACAGTAAGTTGAGAATGACTTCTCAGTCATAGTTAAACTGTCATCAATTATACAGGAAAAAAAAGAGAACTTACTTTTGGTCTTCCCATGGTCTTCAGAAGATCCAGGTGGTATAACTTCCTATTGAACATGTGACTTGTGGTGTGATACATCATTTTCAGAAGTGGGAATATTAGGGTAACAGGATTGAGTGACCATCTTGGGACATGACTGAAATGTGTATTTTAAAGTAAAACATTATGGATTTCTTATTTAAAAATAATTACAGCATAGATGGGATATGGAATGACAGAACAATGCATAGAACAGAAGATTTCTGAAGGATTTTAATCATTATATTTCATTGTAAAGTCTAATTTTGGAGAACAGACAGCTAATAAATGTTATTTTTCAGTGTTCTAGGTAGTTTTTAGCAATGTTTTCAATTATATACTTTAAATTTGCTCTGAAGGACACTTTGCTTAATAATAAAATGTTTTTACAGTTAATTATATTAAATATTTATACATGTAATGTCCTGGGGATGGAAATGACACCCATTTGGTGGAATGGCTCATCTACAGGAAACCTTTCTGATAAAGACAGTTTATCCCATTACCAAATGTTTCTCATACATTTTCTGTAAAAGATCACATATAAATCACATATTCATTCCAAGGGCTTCACAAACTTATGGTCATAGCTGTTCAATACCTATTCAGATTCACCAAAGTATGGTAGAGTAGAGAATATTCAAAGACCACATTTTAATTAGGGGTTGTGGCTCCATGCCTAAGGTTTGGGAACTATTAGTCAGATGGTTAAAAGCAATAGGGAAGCTATTGAAGTATGGACCAGGGTCCAAGCATCAGCACTTTCAACCTGCCACTGTTGGGTTCTCCAACCAGGCCCTTAACCCACCATTGCTTGGATTGTAGCTTGTAAGATTGTATTAGATGTAAGTCACTCTGGATAGGAGCATCTATTTAATGGAATAATAAATCCCCATGCTCAGTTTTCTGTACTGTTCTGTCACCCAGCTCATGATGTTCGGCTCCTTCCTGTGTCTCGATGCGTTCCTCTACGTGTTCACTTTGCTGCCCCTCCGAACCCTGCTGGCATTCCTGAGATTGCTGACCATCCCCTGCTGTGGCCTCAGGTACATACATGCATCGTACCGGAAAGCTTAGTATATACACACACATTACATTAGTATGGAAATCTGCATTAGGCTTATCCCGATGAAGCCCAGATGCTGCTATTGCTCAAGCGTAAGAGGAGGTCACCATAAGTACTTGCCACTGTAGCCTATAGAAGCAGGTTTTTCTATTTCAGGATTTTTTAATACTGCATACAAATGTCCTGTCATTTCTGGTTGTATTCTAAACAAGAGACTGAGAAGTTATTATATATGGTCATTATACCATTTCTGAAACAATGGTATAATGTCATCTAATGGTGGCCTAAGACTTTTGCACAGTACTCTACCTGTCCATGGAGCTTATTTTCCAAAGTGTGAACCAATTCTGTGGTGGAATTTTTTGCGTAATGCGGTTTAACTTGCTGCTTTGTAGGATGTAATATTCGCACGCTCTTGATATTGGGGCAGTTTTTGTCGACTGTAGCTGGGATGCTGCCTTCAAACGTTATCAACTCAGAACTTCTGTCCCCTAAGGTTAGGGGTAGCAATTTGTGCGTCTGTGCAGCTGACAGACCAGTCTTCGCACTTAGCTCTTAACTTCAAGGTAAAGTAGAGCTTCAAGGTAGTAAATAAAGAGTTTGTGAGACCAAAATGGTGCCTCTTTGCAAACTCAAGACGTAGGTGGAGTTGCTCAGAGGGATGGTGTAATTCTGAGCCAGTTTGTGATTCCCATGTTGAATCCCATGTTTTCGGAGCTAGACAGCCCACAAAAATGACTAGACTGTCTGATTTCACAGCTTGGTGGACGCGCAAGATGCCCAAGCGTATGTGCACCATACATGTTAAACCATGAGAAGCATTTACAGTGGTGCTTGAAAGTTTGTGAACCCTTTAGAATGTTCTATATTTCTGCATAAATATGACCTAAAACATCATCAGATTTTCACACAAGTCCTAAAAGTAGATAAAGAGAACCCAGTTACACAAATGGGACAAAAATATTATACTTACTCATTTATTTATTGAGGAAAATGATCCAATATTACATATTAGTGAGTGGCAAAAGTATGTGAACCTTTGCTTTCAGTATCTGGTGTGATGGAGGACTCATGAACATTAGCCAATGTGAGAGAGGCCTTCAGTTGCTTAGAAGTTACCCTGGGGTCCTTTGTGACCTCACCAACTATTACACGCCTTGCTCTTAGAGTGATCTTTGTTGGCCGACTACTCCTGTGGAGGCTAACAATGGTCTTGAATTTCCTCCATTTGTACACAATCTGTCTGACTGTGGATTGGTGGAGTCCAAACTCTTTAGAGATGGTTTTGTAACCTTTTCCAGCCTGATGAGCATCAACAACTCTTTGAGGTCCTCAGAAATCTCCTTCGTTTGTGCCACGATACACTTCCACAAACATGTTGTGAAGACTTTGATAGATCCCTGTTCTTTAAATAAAAACCTGATTGGCATCCCATTGATTGAAACACCTGACTCTAATTTAACCTTCAAATTAACTGCTAATCCTAGAGGGTCACATACTTTTGCCGCTCACTAATATGTAATATTGGATCATTTTCCTCAATAAATAAATGACCAAGTATAATATTTTTTTGTTTCATTTGTTTAACTGTAAACAAACTCTTTATCTACTTTTAGGACTTGTGTGAAAATCTGATGATGCTTTAGCTCATATTTATGCAGAAATATAGAAAATTCTAAAGGGCAAGCACCACTGTATGATTATGTGCATGCTGTGCCAAATTACAGATGATTGCTGACTTTCCAAGCCCTTTTGTTTTGATGCTCATGAACTCTAATTTGTCGTTTTTCCTTTTTGTCCCATCCTTTCTCAGGGCACACGTGTGCCCATACTGCAGAAGAAGCAGGTAGGGTGCTTTCCCTGCCACGCTAAACCCTAAAGCCATTCATCACCATACTCTGATCAGTCTAACATCTTGTTCATCCACATCATCCAACGTCCTGTGGAATAAAGGCAGAGCTGTTCACTTACAAGCCACTGATTTTCCACAGATAGATTTATTTCCTCCTTAAGCACCTGGTTCAAGTGGGCATTGACCCAGGTTTTATAGAGCAGGAAAATGATGATGCCTTCCAGCCAGGTTGGTGTCACACAAGCACGATTTAAGAGAGGAGAGGTCAGTCGGGGCCTGGTTCTGCAACAGGAACTCCTTTCGGTCCTGTGATCGGCACATTCACGCCTATGCCCCCAGCTCCACAGATTGAAGTCGGTTGTTGAAGAAGTTGAGTATGGTTGAGGAAAGTGAACCCAGTGTTATGTTAAGTAATGTTTTTCCATTTCTTTTGTGCTCGCTTTGTGTTACCTGTTCATTACACTCTCATGCATGTGTGTTGTTTGGTGCTACAAGCCACGTGCCATCATAACAAGGATCGTCCATATGTATCTCCATGTCCGTCTGTGTTTAGCGGAGAGCAAACACCGCTAAGATTATTTCCACGTTGTTGATGTAACGTGTCCATGCGTGTTTGTTCTCAGCAGCTCGCGGCTCTTGCAGCCAGCCCAGGTCTGTGACCTGCTGAAGGGGATGATCATGGTGCTGAGCTGCTCGATGATGCATTACGTGGATTACGCCATGATGTACCATCTGATCCGGGGCCAGTCCGTCATCAAACTCTACATCATCTACAACATGCTGGAGGTGATCGATAGGGCAGATCGATACGGAACGCCATTTGTTGCTAGATTTTAAGACAAAGAGGACAGAAAAACGATTTGTTTATCAGCCTTCCGCAAGGTGAAATGGTTCCATTCTATCGTTACTGGGATGTTTGGCTTAAAGTAGTGACTTCGTTTCGCTTTTCCAGCTTCCAAATCCTAAGTGATAAACCTTTGGCTCGGGTTGGTCATTACTGTGGTATAATCATACATAGTACAGTAGTGTGCAAAAGTCTTAGGCCACCATTAGCAATTTTATAATGACCATATATAACATTGTTGACAACTTGACCCAAATCATGCCATAGCACCATTTTCCACTGATCTTCCTTCAAATCATTGTGAGCTTTAGCATATCTTAGCCTTTTCACCGAAGAAGTGCTTTCTTGGCTGCTACCCTTCCAAAAAGACCTTTTTTTTTTTTTTACCAAGCTTCTTTGAACTGTAGAAGCTGCCAGATGCTGATATTGCTCAAATGTAGGGAAGGGGGAGAACACACTAAATGCCTACCACTGTAGCTTATAGAATCTGTATTTTAATACAGCTTTCAAATTTCTTGTCTTTTCTGGTTGTAATCCAGTAAAGACACTGAGATATGGTTATAGATGGTCATTATACCACTGCTAAAACTAAAAATGGCATGTCTAATCTAATGATGGCGTAAGACTTTAGCGTACTACTTTGTATGAGTGAATTCTTTGATAACCGATGAGATTTTGCGCTTTTCTTTCTCAGGTGGCCGATCGTCTCTTCTCATCCTTTGGCCAGGACATTCTCGATGCTCTGTACTGGACCGCCACAGAACCAAAGTCCAGGAGGAGAGCTCACATTGGTGTCATACCCCACTTCGTCATGGCCGTCTTCTATGTCTGTATCCTTCACCGAGCAGCTCGGTATCAGTTTTTATTCGATGGCAAAAACAATCATTGGTAAAGCAGATGTTTCCTCAGCATGTCTGTCTTAGTCCTCCATGCCATCCTCATCATGGTGCAGGCCTCCACACTGAACGTGGCGTTTAACTCGCATAACAAGTCTCTGCTCACCATCATGATGTCCAACAACGTGAGCACACACACACACACTTCTCTTTCTATCCTTGTGAGGACTTTCCATTGACTACCATTCATTCCTTTGATTACTGTAACTAATTACTGCTGCACTTGCACCAGCGACAACCTTATGAAGGGGTCATTCATTAGGAAGCGTTCACGTTTAGTGGTAGATGGTAGGGCTCATTGTTTGGCGATTCTAAAGGAGTGGTGTGATCACAGGGTTCATTATTTAGCAAGTGGCAATGATTGATCTGGTGGTATGGATCAGAATTTGGCAAGGCTCTAGCTTGAGAGTAGGTTCCTTATTTGACAGTAGGTTTGATCATATGTGACATTTTGGGCGATCCATCACCTCACAGAGATCCCCGGTTCTGTTCTGCATGAACTCCCCGTGTCCATGTGGATTTACTCCGGGTACTCCGCTTTCCTCCCACATTCCAAAGACGTGTGGAAGGTTAATTGGTTGCTCTAAATTTGTCTAGTATTAATGTTAGATAAACAAAAATACAAGTGGCTTTTTTGGTCTGACAGGGGAGTTCATTATATAGCAAGTGAAACTCCGTGATAAAAGGCCTCATTATTTAGAAGTTGTTATTGATTGTTGTGAGAGTAGGCTTCATAGTTTAGCAAGGGCAGCATTTTCACAGAATGTTAATATTTATCACAGTAGGGCTCCTTATTTGGCACATTCAGCGTTTGGGGTGACTGTATGGGTCTTTGTTTGGCAAATGTGGATCATTTACATGTACGCCCTTATCCAGAGGGACTTACAATTGGTACAGCCTTAGAATCCAAGCAATAGTGGTTAAGGGTCTTGCTCAAGGAGCCAACAGTGGCAGCTTGGCAGAGGTGGGATTTGTCCAGTACCTTAACCGCTAGGCTACCACAGTACCACTAATGGATCAGTATTTGACAGTAGTGATATACATGGAGTTCTATGATTTCCCACATCAGGTTAAGGTCTGGAAATCGGAGTATGAAATCCAATAATGAGAGCTGGGTTTATCCTCTTGGCTCCATTTCAGTCAGTTTTCTCAGTCTGCGCATGCACGCGAGTATAACCTGACATGGTTTCCAGGCCCGCCTGTTCTAAGAGACTTGGCATTTTTGGGCTTGTTTTTTCCGTTGTAGTAATAGTGGCTTATTTTTGAGGAATTTCATTATTTAATTCATACAGTTTGACGTTTCTCACATTCTTCTGTGAGACTATTGGCTGGTTGCAAAGTAGAAATCCGATCATTTCCCGAGTCGTGTAAACTTGTTGATCAGAGTACTGCCAAAATCAGACTTTCTGCAGTTATCGGATTATTAAGTGCATGTAAGAGTCAGTAATTAGTGTGACAGGGATCATAAGTGACTGGTGTGACAGGAGGCAGTTATTTAAAGCAGGGCACATGCAGTTATTAGAAACACAGCCTATATGTTTATCGCTCTGCACGTGTATCTTTCATTTGTCACAGTTTGTGGAGATCAAAGGAAGCGTCTTTAAGAAGTTTGAGAAAAATAACCTCTTTCAGATGTCAAACAGCGGTGAGTCACTTAAATCCACCCACACACACACACACTTTGCAAGCGTAAAGCTAAAAGTGAATTTGCTGCACGTTCTTCTAAATATTGAAGTAAATTCAGCTCTAAAACTTAAATATATCGCCCATCAGCCATAATATCGAACCACCTCCTCGTTTCGACACGGTGCCCATTTTATCAGCTTCATAAATCCATAATGCTGTGATAATGCTGTTCCCTCGGTCCTATAGAAACCATACTAACATGGTTTATTTCTTTCATCTCGACACTATCCTAGCACTGATATCCCATGCAACCCTGTTAGAGAGTGTAATCGTTTCAAAATGATCGTCCTTTTTAAAAGCAGCTTTAATCTAGCCGTATCTCATCAGCAGAGGTGATCCCGGATCTTTTGAAATGCTAATCCGTTCTCCCGGGCCTTACCAGATAACATCCATGGTGGTGCTGACAGGCTGTAGAGCCGTATGAACGCTTCTGTTCTGCAGCCACCAGCTGGTTGTTTGGATCTTTTCAGCGCCCTGTCTGAACGGAAAGCGTATGAGCTGAGCTGTAATCAGCCGCTATTCTCCCCCCAGGCAATTTCCCCTCAGTCCCTCTGCCCTCAGCTGCTACACAACACCGAGCTCTCAGTCCGTTTGTACAACTGCCCTGTAACAAGCCCTCGAGTAGCTCGCTCGTAAGGCTTCTGCTGATAAGCACACGCTGAAGCTTCCATTATTGCGCCGTGTCAGGAGCACAAAGCCCCGGTTGTGAGCCTCGCCGGTGTGTTGCGTTACGGTTTGTGTGCTTTGTTTGTGCTCTACAACTGACGTCTTGTCGCCACTCTGTGTCGTGCAGACATTAAGGAACGCTTCACTAACTGCATCCTGCTGCTGATTGTGTGTCTGAGGAACATGGAACAGTTCTCCTGGAACCCAGGTCAGGCCAATCTCAGCCTTTCGGTGGTACCTCAAGCCAGCACCAAGAAGACCTGGATGAGATGTGATTTAGGATTGAGGCACCACTTTCACTTAGGGAACAAATGATCCAATGTCCTGCAATGTGTGTGTGTAGGTAGATACAGAAAAGGCCGGTTTCATGAAAGCGTTCTTAAGAGAAAACTTGCGATGGTTCTTAAATGCAATTCTCAAAGTTCTCACATATTTTTTATTAAGAAAACCATAATTATTTTCTTAATTTTTTTAAGAATATCTTCGTTTTCTGATGTAGACTACATTGCATATTCGAGCTTACAATATTCTGCGCAAGACACGTTTTGAATTTGAATCGACCATTATTTCTGTTATTAGTTGAATCCTCTCTGAGGATGGCAAAATGGAGGAAATTTAAACCAAGTGTCCAAAAAACTGGAAGAAATGGCTTCACTCTTTGCTTTCAGATCACCTGTGGGCGCTGCTCCCAGATGTCTTCATGGTGGTAGCGTCTGAGATTGCCGTGGACGTCGTGAAGCATGCTTTCATCACCAAATTCAACGACCTCACTGCAGACGTGAGCATAAGATCCACCCGTTCGCCTAAGATATCCCAGAGCTTCACGTGCTGTTATAGCCAGATAACCAGATGTTAACCAGATGTTTTAATGAGTGTGTTATCATGCGCTTAATAATCCGATAACTATAGAAAAAACTGTAGAAACCTCTGGGTTTACGTGACTCGGGGAATAATCGGATTTATACGTTGCAAACAGCCAATAATCTTAAAGAAGGATGCGACGTGAAAATCAAAATTTGATAATTACATAACTGTTTGTCTGTGTTTCCAGGGTTGCCAGATCCCACAAGGGAAACGGGCAACCATATGTATAGAGACAAGCCCAAAAGAAGTCTCTTAGAATAAGCGGACCTGGCAACCATGTTTGGTGTTTGCATGCATGTGCACACTGGAAAAAAAAAACAGACTAAGGATGTACATGCTCTGAGAAATCCAATTACTGAGTGAAAATCCTGCTCTCTTTATCAGACTTTTTAATTGGATTTCTTGTTCTTAATTTGTTTGCATGAACTTAATAATCCAATAACTGCAGAAATCAGATTTGATCAGTAATCCAATCAGTGAGTACACATAGACTTGAGTAATCAGATGATGGGAAACCTCCGGGGTTACAAGACTCGCAATTTCTACTTTGCAACCAGCCAACAATCTCACAGAACTAAGTGACGCAAACTTCAGATTTGAATATTAAATTATGACATTCTTAATGTTCTTGAGTATATACTACGTCTCAGTCTCCCTGAAGTGTTCGGTAGCGGGTGTGCTGCCTTTAATTCCATGGCCTGTTTAATTCCAGGGTTGCCAGATCCTGCGAAAAACAATACACCAGAGTCAATGGGAAAAAGTAGCCCAAATAAAGCCAAGTCTTCAGAATAAGCAGACCTGGCAGCCGTGTTGGTTAGGCTTGTGCGCATGCGCAGACTGAGAAAACCGATCACAGATAACAGGTATGCGTGCTACGAGAAATCCGATTATTGGGATCAAATCCAGCTCTCTCTATCGGATTTCTTACTCTGTATATGTGACCACTTGAGTAATCGGATGACTGCAGAAATCTGACTATGATCGGATTATTAAGTGCATGGAAACACACAGCTGTAAGCCAATGAGAATTGAACATATTTCCCCCTGTGGTGTCTGTAGGTGTACAGCGAATACAAAGCCAGCTTGGCCTTTGAGCTGGTCAGCAGCCGGCAGCAGTATGTAAGTGTTTAATGCTGATTCTTGCCAATGCTGACCACGATGAAATGATTAAGACGTTTCTTGTTTGCTGGTTGGCAGGCTTACACCGATTACAGTGACTCAGTGGCCAGGAGAATGGGCTTCATCCCTCTGCCTCTGGCTGTTCTGGTGAGACACTGCATGCACTTTTGTTATTTATGTTCCCTCTCACCATGGTGCTGATGATGGTGACAAATGGATGAGGTTGTTAAAGCTGATGTTGACTCGTGGAAGCAAAAGTGACAGTTTCAGGCTTTGGCATATTGGATTATTGAGCTTACACATTACTCATGTCCAAAAGTCATAAAAAGCTACACTGAACATCCTGCCTTTTAAAAATAAATCATTTCCTTTATACGGTGTTTAGCCAAAAGTTTGTGGACACCCACAAATCACCTAAAACTAAAGCTGCTGCAAAAGCCTTCATTGTTCTTAGAATTAGATTTTGGAACATGATTTGGATGGATGGATGGATGGATGGGCACATAGCTGACTGATGGAGTTAAGCTCAGGGCTCTGTAAATAAGCAGTTTTCCATCCAAGTTAACACACCATTTCTTAATTGACTTTGTTTTATGAGAGGAAGACGGGTTGTTGGAGGTGGAAATCTATAAAAGTGCCCTCTCTTTTTCTTTCTTAGCTGATCCGAGTGGGGATGAGCTCCATAAAGGTCCAGGGAGCTCTCGCCTCCGTCAGTCTGGTACTCTTCTATCTGGGGTAAGCCTTAGTCTTAGTGTTCTGCACATGCTCAGTGAGGACTGTAATGTTTATTCAGTGTATAGTTGATGTGTGGGATTTTTCTCATTTTTGCAGAATGTTCACACTAAAAGTGTTAAACAGTATAGTTCTGCTAGGAAAGTCCTGCCACTACGTCAAGGAGGCCAACATGGAGGGGAAGCTGTTCGATAAACCCAACACTCCTTCTCCGAAAAAGACTCCCAGCACACCCAGCAATGCCAAGTCACCCCCTGCTTCAGGTAGCTATGCTCTGTATGTTCTAATGCCAGTCATCTTAAGATATGGGGTCTAGTGTCCTGTCCAGATCTGTACTGCAATATGACCATATGGGTGTGATGTTCAGTTAAATTTCCAACAACCTTCTCAGTCAGGTTGTGCACGGTACTGTGCAAAAGTTTTAGGTCGGCGTTAGATTTGAGTGGAATCTTAATGGAGAACTTGATCCTGTTAAGAGCACAGAGCCTAACAACCACTGCTGCCATGTGTAGCACGAGACCCCGGCAGATTACAGCATTATTATGTGCCTGCTTGTAGAACCAACCAGGATATGAAGATGGGTCTGGATCTACTACCAAACCACCAGCCTTTGTGCCCAAGTCTGAGGTCATGTGTATTTTCTCTCACACTTTCCGTTTCTCCCTGTCAGCGTTCTCAGGTGAGCCGAAAGCTCAGCACCGCACCCCCTTCGTCACCAAGCAACCGGTTCCACGCACACCAGGCACGTTCCCTACAGCCCCGGTTTCCCCTGTAACCATGGAAACTAGTCAGGCTGCTCCTGAAAGTTCCCCGAAATCTGACGAGGTCGGCAGCGACACGAGTCCCGCTACCGAGCTTAAACACCGAGCGCCGAAGCGAGATCTGCTGGAGATCGATCGCTTCACTCTGTGCGGAAACCGCATTCTTTAGCAGAGATGCGTCTGAGGGGACGGACATTCCAGCGACTCGCATTCCGCTGCCCACATCAGCCCGACGGAGTCACGTGACCCAGGGTCCAGAGGGAGGAAACGTCAGGGCTGGCTCTCTGAACCTGAACAGGGAGAGACGGCGTCTCGGCGCAGTAGATGTAGACTTTCGCAGTATGGAGAAATATTTTCATAGAAATGTCCATCAAATATTGGACATTGGACCTGATCTTCACAGAGTGTTATCAGCTCAGCTGGGACGGAGCGACCTCAGCTCACCAGTGGAGGGATACGAACCATAGTGGTTCAGCTGGTAGAGCGCTGGTTCGCAGTGTTGATCCACCCTGGTTCTTATCCCACGTCTTGTGAGGTGAGGTCTGTCGGCTGCGGAGTTTATTTAGGTTATTTTAACCAGTAAGTCCAGGTTCTGTGGTTCCCCAGCACCCAAGATCAGATGATTTCTGGCCTGGTGTTTCCGCAGGCTGGAGTCTCAGCACTGCTTGGGCTAGGAGCTGGGTCGGTCGTATCACGAGAAGTTGACCAGGGGTGCCCCACGTTACTCGTAACTAATAACTGGCAAATGAGTTGATGAGGCATTGGGTCAAGTTTCCTGTAGCCTATTGGTAGATTGTCTAGTTAGTGCCTAAAGGGTTTCATGTTACTGTGTCACGGTCCACTTTTCTAATATTTCTTTACATGTTCTGAGAAAATTATGTTTTTCTAAATCCAAAATCCAATTTAAACAAATGTCACATGCACCAAGTATACACTTGGCGTCCAAGGTTTGCTTCTTTACTTTTGTGCTGCAGCTACATGGATGGAATGGAAAGGGAGTGCACACCAACGGCTCTCTGTTAATATAGTTACGTTTGTATTTGTCATTTAGCAGACCCCTTATCCAGAGCGTCTTACAGTTCATACGGTCGAGCAGTTGTGGGTTGCTCAGGGACCCAACAGTGGCAGCTTGGCAGAGGTGGGATTTGAACCCTGAACCTTCTGGTCCATAGTCCAGTATCTTAACCAGAGTCCCATACATGCTTCTAATTACCTAATTAAGCCACATAAGAGCCTCTATATACAAATGTTAGTACAGTATTCATTAAACACTGCATAAGGAATGAGTTCTCAGAAGACTGAAGATGAATTAATCCTAGACCTCAGTGTTAAAGTGTGCATCCTACTTTTGTATTGAACGTTTTAGAACAATGAAGTGATGGAAATGGTTTGACCCCATGGGAAAAAAATATTGGGTGAAAAATGTATACAGGGGTGCTCCTCGTTTTACGAAGGGGATACGTCCCGACAAATCCATCGCATGTTGAATTTACAAAACAAAACGATCAGTCGGGACCACGGCTTTTCCTCACTACATTTCCCAGCACTCCCCATGTCATGCACTGCTGATTTCATCATTTAGCGTGGGAGAGTATCGGCCTGCGTATCGATTGCTCGGGGAAAATTTAAATTCGAAATTCAGAATATGGTTTCTGCTGAATGTGAATTTGTGTATTATCGGATTCCCATCACAGGGGTACCTGTAATGCCATAAACTTCTAGCTTTGTGGTACAATTTCAGTCCCCTCCAACGTTTGGGGTGATGAAGCTTGGAGATCTGTTGTTGAAACATCCTTAAAGACACCTCCGAGCGAAAAAGGACAAACTGATAAACTGTAAAGAACATGTTGGGTATCCGAACTAGATAGCGAAGTTTGGTTCAGTTTGAGATGTCACAATAAATTTTGAACAAGCTTCACGTCCTTGACTGGCGAAACAAACACGATACACCAAACGTCTGGGTTGAAGACTAGACTTGAGCGTTTGTGGTGATTTGCACATCCCATTCACTCACAACTGTCCACGATCAACTCTTCATTTATCAACTGGAATTCTATAAGAAGCCTTTCTTGGTTAGATCATTTAATTTGTGCCTTTCGTACAGGCAATAATATCTGTGAACTATAGAGGTGTAGATGTACAGCAGTCGAATCGTACTTCTAATTTATTCGAAATGTTTTGTACGATTAATTGTTTACAGTTTACTCGGATGGACGTGTTCTAATGTTTGTATACCTGCGCTCACTGTCTGGTTTGTAACTGAGAGTATTCTTTTTAGTAGTGTGGTGATGATCACAGGTTTTTCTTGGAGGTTGTTTGGCTAATAAATCTCATTTGTAACAGCCTGGTGTTTTCTTAATTTTTTATCGTTGTGGGCCGTGCAGCTCCAGAGATGATCGGGTTTGATTCCAGCCTGGAATGTGGGTGGAGTTTGTTCTCCCCATGCATGGGAAGCCAAGCTTTATGATGTTTTGTTTTGATTCCAGTGCAAAATCTTTGCTCTAATGGGACGTATCCACTTGACCTTCCTCTGCTCGTGGTTTGTACAAGATCTCCTGCAGGTCCACCATCGGAAGGTTAATATAACATCCAGATAAAGCTAAGTAGTTATTTTGGGGCACAACTGCCACTTCTTTGTGCTGCACAGTTCCAGGGACATTCCGATCTCCCCTCCAGGTACAGACAGTGTGGACATTTTCATGTACGTGTACTGTGCAAAAGTCTTAGGCCGCCATTAGGTTTGTTTAATCAATGGCATAACGTCTATAATGACGATGTGACCCAAAAATTTCAAACTTGGATTTATACGCCATAATACGCTTTTCCACTCACCTTTGTGAGCTTTAGCATATATTAGCCTTTCACCCTGTAACCCTTCTGAATATGTGATTTCCTGGTCATTCTTCTTCAGACTGTAGAAGGGTCAGAATCTGCCCGATGCTGCTGTTGCTCAAGTGTAATGGGAGGTCACACTAAATACTTGCCACTGTAGTCTATGCAGAGTTTTTTTAACACTGCATACAATATTTCTGTCTTCTGGTTGTAGTCTAATAAAGACTGAGAAATAATATCGTCATCATACCTTCACTAAAACAATGGTATAGCCAATCGAATGGGGGCCTAAGACTTTTGCACAGTACTGTAGATTCAAATACTGTAAATGTCTTCGATCTCAGCTACGTGACCATGTGGTGCCTTGGGTTATTTGACACCAATTTACACCAGGGAGTCTTTCAATCTCATGCCCAATGTTCTTGTGCTATTCTTCAGACCATTGTGACTGTAATCAGGATAAAACAGCTGTGAATCAGTGAAGGATAGAGATTCATTTGGAAATTTCCAGAGTGTCTCTTTAACACTGGAGACACGTCAGCAGCCTGTGAGTACTACTGACCTTCAGACGTGTCTAATCCGTGAGCCATCACTTCTCAATACTGGTCTTTAGAGGCTTAATCCCCTTACTGGAAACTTCCAGTGTCTCACCTCTGTATGTCTGAACCTCTCGCTTTTCTCTCCTCGATTCTTCTTCCTTCTGTTTTCCTATCATTTGCCCCTTGGCTTTAACAAGAGGACACAGGTACAGGAATGGGGTGTTAGTGGGAATGTAAACAAAGAGGTCATTTAAAATAATAAAAGGGACAGTTAAAACTGTGGTCCAGGATTGCACTGATAGTGTATGTTTATTTATTTATTGGGTAAATATGTTTTGCAGAAAACATCTGAATTGCACCAATCAAGGGCAGGATTGCAAGGTTAGATTTGCCTTAACTGAAAATAATAATGTTCCATTATATGGCTCTATAGTTCGCGTAGTAATTAGCTGGCTAGCTAGCTTAGCAAGCTAATGATGAATAGCTGCTAATGTGAACGGAGCTTTCTTCCAACATAACGTTTATTTTGCTGATATTTTTCTAGCTGCACTTATCAAAAAAAGGCAGGAATCAACCCTGGAAAGTTCACCAGTCCATTGCAGGACATTCGCTCACTGTTGGAGAAATATACAGGTGTTGCATGTCTTTTAAATGTGGGCTAAAACGAGTCCCTGGAGGAAACCAACACAGTCATAGGGAGAAACCAGGACTTGAACCCGGTTTTCCCGAGCTGTGAGGAGACAGCTGACCACTGCGCCATACAGGTGACAAACTAATCAGATGCACTTCGTTTTGCGGTCGGCAGGGGGCGTTTACACTACATTTGTATTCTAGTACAGAGACACGGACGCGCGCACGCAACCGTCACTGCTGCGCTTCGGACGCGCGGCGTTTTTCTGTAGGAGAGAGACGGAGTCGGTAACGGTGAACACCACGCTCATCATGAGCCGCATTACCGAAAGCACGACGTGACCCTCTGGTCTGGTGCCCTCGTTCTCGTGGCTGGAGTTTTAATCGTTTCCTTAGTGCGGATCTCGGATCCGCTTGCTTATTCTGGTTCCGCGCACCTGTCCGTGACCGTGCGCTCGCGATGTGGAGAGCGGTGCTCGCGCTGCTCCTCTGCTGCGGCAGCTCGGCTCGGGGAGCAGCTCCTGTCACCACGGCAACGTTAGATTTCGGCCTGGTTCCAGCCGGAGTTTATGAAACGGTAGCCTATTATGAACCGGGACCGATCGGGCTGCTCTTCAACATGATGCGCGCCTTTCTGCATGTGGTTCAACCCAACTCGTTCCCCGAAGGTAGGTAAGCGTGGAAGCGCGCTCTCATGTACCCTATACGTCATGTACGTGCACCTGAGTACCTGTGTGTGTTTAGCTTATAGGGTGCACCCCAAATCTGGAAAGGTGCGGAATTGTTTATATTGAACAGCCTCTGCATCACGGTACACTCCGAGCATTCACAGCCATCCATCCAACCAGTATCCATCCGTTCATTCATCTAGCACCCTAACGGTTTTAGTGTTGGTGTTGGTCACATTAATTTTTGGGTAGTTAACAAGAAACATTCAGAGAATCTTTCAAGGAAGCTCCAACAACCCTAGAACTGTAAACCAAAGAGTCCTTGAGGAACCATTTTACTACAATTTAAGGCTGTTACTGGGGGTTTGTCCATCTATGCAGAAGCCAACAGCAGACACTGGTCAAAAAAAGGTTCAGTTTAAATTTTGGGTAGTCAACCAGAACCCTTTAGGACTCTGAAGGACCCTTTGAGATGGAGTGGCTGCTCAAGAAACTGTTTAACAGAAGATTCTAGTAGTGATGGTTTTACTTAGAACTCATAACCATCCAAAAAGCCTTGAAGAACCATTTTACCAAAAGTGCACAGATATTAGATTTGTCCCTTTAAGTAGAATGCTATGTCAGGGTTCTTGGATGAAATGTTACAGAAAGGGTTCGCTTTATATTTTGGGTAGTCAGCCGGAACCCTTTAGGGTCCTGAGGAACCCTTTGGAGTGGAGTCTTGCTCAAGAACCTGGTTTGGGAGTTTCCGGAACAACCCTAAAAATGGAAGCTTTCAAATCTTAGCTAGATTTTTAACAAAAGAGAAAGCTGTTTTTAGATTTGCAGTGCTATTTAGAACCTAGCAACAGAGGTTTTTTTTGCAATTTAGAAAACGTTCACTTTCAGTTGTGGGCATCCAAGAAGAACCCTTTAACATTTTGAAGAACCTTGAATCTTTCACTGAAATTTTCAATTTTCTCATGGCATTCTAGTATTCTAGTAGTAATGGTTTTACTTAGAACTTTTAGCCATCCAAGAAACCTTGAAGAATCGTTTTACCAAAAGTGCACGGGTAGTGGATTTGTCTCTTCATGTAGAAAACTACATTACAGTTTTTGGAGGAACTGTTTCAGAAAAGATTCGCTTTAAATTTTGGGTAGTCAACCAGAACCCTTTAGGATTTTGATGAACCATTTGGAGTGGAGTCTTGATTAAGGAACTGATTAACAAAAGATTGTGGGCAGAAGCCTTCAGAGTGGAAGCGTTCAGATCTAGTCTAAATGTTTTTGTCAAGAACTGTTAACCATCCAAGAACCACAAATGAACAATTTTAGCAAAAGAGAAAGCTATTTTTAGGTTTGCAGGTTTTTTTAGAACCTAGCAACAACTGTGGGCGTTCAAGACTAACAGTTCAGTTCTATTTACAACCGAGCAACTGAGGGTTATTGGATGTTTTGGAAAACGTTTGCTTTCAGTTGTGGGCGTCTGAGAAAAACCCGTTACCATTTTGAAAAAACCCTAACTTTGACAGAAATTTTCTCTTGGAAAAAATCCTAGTAGTAATGGTAGTAATTTTACTTAAAACTGAAAAGTGCACAGGTATTAGATTTGTCCCTTTATGTAGAAAACTACATCAGGGTTCTTGGATGAAGTGTTTCAGAAAAGGGTTGCTTTTAAATTTTTGGTAGCCAATTGGAACCCTTTGGAGTGGCAACTTGCTCAAGAAACTGTTGGATCAATTTTTAATTTCAGGAAGAACTCTCCAGAGTGGAAACTTTCAGATCTTCTCAAAATGCTTCTGCTTAGAACTGTTAATCAATGAATAACCAAAAATGAACAATTTTAGCAAAATGGAAAGCTGTTTTTAGGTTTGCACTTTTTTAGAACCTAGCAGCAACTGCGGGCGTCCAAGAAAATCCCTTTAGCATTTTGAAGAACCTTGAATCTTTCACAGAAACCTTCTCATGGAAAAACATCCTAGTCTTAATGGTAACCTCTTAGCCATCCAAAAAACCTTGAAGAACGGTCTTACCAAAAGTGTCCTTTTATGCAGAAAACTACATCATCGTTCTTGGATGAAATGTTTCAACAAAGATTCGCTTTAAATTTTAGGTATCTGAACCCTTTAGGATTTTGATGAACCATTTGGAGTGGAGTCTTGCTCAAGACACTGTTTAATGGTTCAGTTTTTAATTTCGGAAAGAACCCTTCAGAGTAGAAGCTTTCAGGTTGAGTCAAAGTTGTTCAACTTATAACTGTTAACCATTCAAGAAACTCTTTAGGTTTGAAAGCTTTTAGGTTTGCAGTTCTGTTTAGAACCTAGCAGCAGAGTTATTGGATGTTTTGGAAAACATTCGCTTTCAATTGTGGGCGTCCAAGAAGAACCCTTTAGCATTTTGAAGAACCCTATAGAGTGGAGCCTTTCCAGACCTAGTAACAGTGATTCTACCTGGAAAAGTTAACCATCCAAGGACCATTAAGGAACCTTTTTCCAAATGTTAAGGCTGTTTTTTGTTTGTCCCCCTATGTAGAACTCTACAAGGATTCTTGGGAAAAGCTGTTTCAGATAAGGTTTTTAGTAAAACAAAAGCTTCCCAGATATCTCATAGGAATTGCTTTTACCAAAGAAAGTGTTGAGGAACTGGTTATTAAAAGTCTATGTAAATTCCCATCTATTGTAGATATTCAGATTAGTTCTGTGCCCTGGTGCATCTTACTGCTCCATGAGCTAATCTGCTAATCTGGAAGGCCATATGTTGATGCGCTTTATTCTGCTGCAGGTGCTCTTGCAGGAAGAGCTGAAGGAACTGGTGATGTTTCGGAACTCAGAAAGCATTTCGTTCTCCAAATTAATTTGTAGCTTTGCCATGTTTTCCTCCTCTTGTTCCTCAGTTTGTTTTGGTTTTGCCTAACGAGGTCATACATACCCAAGATCTTTCGTAGCCATGTCCTGAATGATTCTAAACAATTGTCAAAGTATATAATTGTGTATCCAAACTTCTCTGACTGACCTACATTCTCAAAGTGCAAAATGTAGGCAAAATTTAAGCATCATGCTGGATCATGAGTCAGCATCGTCGCCATATTGGCCATATTCTCGCAATTCTCTAAAGCATTGCGAGGGAGTGCCAGCTGGGCAACTTTGCTGAGGGACACTTTCACATAAGGAATGTCTGTGGACATCCAGTGCACTTCGACCTCTGCTGCCCTCACCATCTCCAGAGAGCACCACCAACACTGGGCTGATCCTCTGCTGCTACACATCTTTTGTCTCTCCTCTCGGCTAAGCCGTGTTACTGGTGCTCATGTCTGATACACTTCGATGTGGGCCTTTTTTCTTCACTCCGGACTCTTTTGAAGGTGACCTTCTAAAAATAGCACCAGTGAAAGACAGTCGGTCTGGGCTTAAACCTTCTGATGTTGGGCTGGAGAGAAATGTGAGCTTCTGTTGGTTTAATGTGAATTTAATGTGACCATATTAAAAGCAGTAAAGTGGCATCATAAAGGCTAATGTGTAATTAGCTGAATGTAGCTAGCTTGCCAATATCACTGTTATAGTAATTGAAAATGCCAGAGTGTGACCACAAATGAAATATGAATAATTAACATCCTCGAAGGGCTCTGTTTAAAGTTTTGAAATCAGATCACAAAATGTAGTTACTGACCTGAAGCTGCCACAATCTGTATCTTCTAAATTATAAGGCCAATCCAAAATTGAGCAAGCCTAGGGCGACAGTGGCAAGGAAAAACTAAACATTATAAGGAAGAAACCTTGGGAGGACCGAGACTCAAATGTAGCACAGAACATTAGCTATAGCAGCATAGCTAGAAAGGGAAGAACCAGAAGGTTTCTTTAAACTTCCTCCGTACCAGATGCTTGAGGAG
>JAJAGP010001746.1:131167-163148 GCA_025084515.1 Ancistrus triradiatus
GACCACATTTATATTTGTAGTCATCTATCTTCCATTAGTTCCAGTAGATAGGAATCTAATTTTCTAACTTTGTAATATGCAAACTCATAAAACCTGACTAACTTTGTGTTGCTGCTTGTTCGTAGTTGCTGTGGGCGAAAATGATTGCTGCATTAAAATCTCTTTGAAGGTGCCTTTTGGGTCATGATGCAATGTATTGAGTGGGTTTGTAACAGTGGAATATGGCTTGGCGAGACGCATATGCTGAAAGTACTTTATCAGGGAAGACCCACGGGATGGGGTTCTGGGCTCTCCAAGTGGTGAGAGTACGTCCTCTCAACATCCAGTCCATTTAAATAGTGCACCGACTCTTCTAAAGCCGGCTTTTGTAGATTTGTAGAACGTGTCTGAGATTCCACACCAGGACCCTGTTTGCACTTGGTGCTTCCATCCGTCTTGTATCTGGATGAGACTTTAACCACATATATTTACACAGAATCGTCAAATCCATCTCCAGTCAGCCAGACTGAAGTCTGATTGCTTTATCCAGTGTAATATGGAAATCAGCTCCTTAGTGCTGGACCACCTGCTTTGTTTTGGTTACAGGTTTTATTTGTAAAAGATCCGTTTGTTGCGTCAAACCTTCCGATCTTACAGTGAACCAGTGTTAACTTGGAGGAAGGCGCCAGCTTCAGGAGGCAATGGTTTGAAGTAGGCAGCTGTTAAACATCTTTATGACAGAGGTGACGCTGAGCACAGCTGTAACCATCGCTACAGGGGAGCTGACTATATTACAGTTTCTTTTGGATGGGGATATCTATTGAAATCATTCATTCATTCACATTCTTCTCCACTTAATCCTGGTCAGGGCCGTGGGAAAGCCGGTGTCTAGACGGCGGCACAGGACGCAAGGCAGGTACTCTGTTGATCATAGGGCCAAACACTCATACACACACTCAATCCAATCCATCGTACAGCGCCAATCCATCGTACGGCTCACACACTCAAACACACACTCGGGCCACTTTAGTGTAATCAGTTAACCTAAAGCATGTTTTTGGACTGTGGGGAGAACATGCAAACTCCACACAGATGGACTCCAAGGTTGGGATCAAACCACGACCGCGCTAACCACTGCGCCACCTCTGTTGAAATGACTTCTAACTGTGGTAGCCTGTGGACTGTGGTAGCCTAGCGGGTAAGGTATTGGACTATGAACCAAAAGGTCCAGGGTTCAAATCCCACCTCTGCCAAGCTGCCACTGTTGGGTCCTTGAGCAAGGCCCTTAACCCACAATTGCTTGGATTGTAAGACTGAATTGTAAGTCGCTCTGGATAAGGGCGTCTGCTAAATGCTGTAAATGTAAATGAAAATGTAAATGTTATAACAATTAAATGTAGTGCGGTCTGAATAGGGCTTTAGATCTCCTGAAATGATCTGGTTCACATCTGTTAAAACAAACCTTGCATGCATTTTGCCTTTCCAGTGCATACGGTCACCATCTGTAAGTACAGTCTGCTCATGACTGCGTTGTGCATGAGTGCGTTGTGTTTCCATCCACCCACGAGCCAAGGTTATAAAAGATGCAACAACAGAAAATGATGCAAATGCTGTGCCGAAGGGTCGGCGAATGGAAACGGGTCGAATATATGAGCTGAATCCTGTATAAGTGAGGAGAAAGTGCTGTATGTTGGAATAATTACTGTCCCCCTTTGGGAGTGATAATGATTTTGACTGGGAAGTTTTCATTAGTTATTTGTTTAGCTTTTCAAACTTTCCACTAACCTTCAAGGGGTACTGTCATGTTTGGCTTATTTTAAAATGCTGACTTTTGCAAGTAAACTGAGGAGAAGCCTGGAGCGATTACCTCATGTTTTTGTTGCTAGCACTGAGGGAACTCGGCTTCCAAGAAACAGGGCATTAGAATAAACTATTAGATGGTTTGTTGACTAACCTGTCCACTAGCAGAGCCAGTCATGTCTAACAGGGCATGAAAGTCTCTCAGATGTGCTACATGTGAGTCACACAGTCATTATTCAGTTTTTTGTAAGGGATCTTAGAACAATATGCTAGAGTGCTCAGTAATGCTAATGTAGAAGCGATGGTAGGAATTATAATGCTTAGAAAGTTTCCATCATGAGAAATGTACATATAGCTTTTCTGTGGCTAGTTGCTACATAGTCACTGAACCAAAGCAGGGCAAGGGCAATTGGGAAATGTTTTATAGCATCCTAATGAAATAGCTTTGTTCATTGGAGTGGACTGATGAACTGATGACCCTTCTTCTTTAACCCTAAACCGTAATGGCTGGTCACTATAGCACCATCACTTACTGTTTACATGAGCAGCCTTTTTGCTAAACTAAAAGCATGGCCACACAGCAGCACTACATTTCTTACATGCCTCGTTTCACTATGCTACATCTGTGAGGGATCCGTAGCACTGAACGTTCTTCTTTCTTCTCACTTTCTCCGTCTGTCCTATAACGTTAATTTGCCTGCTGTTTTTCTCGGATAAGCCCGTCTCTAGCTCTAATGAGGCTTCATTCCGAATCTTAATGCCTTTTTTTATTAGTCGCTGTGACAGAAAAAGCAGGATTTCGCTCCGTCTCTTCATCCATATCTCCGTGTTTGTGTAGGAGAAGTGCACACTGTTCACCTTGGAAACAGGTTCCATGGTTACAGGAGGGAGACGTTTGCCTTGTGTGTGCCTGAGCAGGTTGTTATTGTTCGTGTTCTGGGTTCAGAACGTTTTCCTTTACCCAGTCAACTCCCCAAGCTAATGAGTCACCATCTAAGTGCACGACCGGAGGTCCAGGACGTGAGAAACTTGCTAGATGGATTAAATTCAAAGAAAGCTGAGATAAGATGCGTTAGTATGAAAAGGGAAAGTAGTGGCAGATGCATAGCTAAAACAGGGACGGTCTTTGGCTTCATTAAACAGCGTGAATAAAGAAAGCCTAAGCTGCAAAGGGAAGCCTCCACTACGAGTCTGGACTTATTTTAAAAAGTAAAAGTAATGACCTGAAGTCTCTTGTGTGCATTCATAAGATACATAATATACAGCTTCTTAAAGAAGAAGTCACAGGTCTGTGAGAGCAGAAATCTTGCTTGTTTGTGGGTGACCAAATACTTATTTTCCACCATGATTTACAATGAAATTATTTAAAAATCCTACAATGTGATTTCCTGGATTTTTTTTCTCGTTTTGTCTCTCATAGTTGAAGTGTACCTATGATGAAACTTACAGACCTCTCTCATCTTTCTAAGTCAGAGAACTTAGCTGACTAAATACTTTTTTGCCCCACTGGTACTTCTGTTCTCGACCTCCTCGGAACTCTTCGAATTTTGTTCTCGGCGCTTTTGACAAGAAAAGTTTGTCTCGTTGTTTTGTCGGTATGAGTCGAGCCATGCGACTCATGATTCACGATTCAGTACAGTGATTCATTGATTCAGATCTCCGCTATTTTTATCGTGTTTTCTTTATGTCTGCATCTACATATCCTGGGTCTAAAGTATTCGAAAGTTCTTGGAACCCGTCTCTCTCAACTGCCTGAACTGGCACCGTGTCTTTCACGATGTAATTGGTGGCAGCATTTGTTATGCCTTGCTATCTGTTGCTTTTGTTATCGTAAGGCATTTTTCAGAATGAGGTTTGCTGAGTGTGTTTTTGTGCTGCTACCTTTGTTGGTTTAAGCCTGTCGTGGACAGCCGACTCCCAAAGTTTGTCCTAATCTTCGTATTCTGTTCTAATCTTCGGAAAGCTTGCAGATGGTTCGTTGTTGAGCTGTCTTTAATGGCAAATGATTTCCGACACAGTTTGCAGACTCCGGCTTTTGAGCAGCATCTGTCTTTTCATAGCCAAACCACCTCTAATGACAAAGATTGTGAGGCTGGCGATGTCTGTATTTTGCCTCCTGGAGCAGTTTGTTCACTCATTTTTAACTTCAGTCATGCTTTTCGGACTTGCAGTAGTCTATTCTACCTGGCTACATGACTCGGTGAATATATGAACTCTTAAGGCGTGTTTTTTGCAAAGTGAGTGACAAACTCGATAACGTCAGCTCGCACATCATTAAAACAACAATTAAAATATTATCGTAGACGATGCATAATGCACAACCCTAATAGAAACCCTAATAGATAATAATATAATATATTGTAGAAAACAGAACCTAATTTGGCAAAATATTTCTGGCTATTTGTGGGAAATAATGATGCAAGTCATTGGATACTGCAGCAAAACCGGCAACTTCCCCTTACTCCAGTGCTTTTCTATTCCCTCATTTTCATTCTCACCCTTGGTAGGCGCGCAGCTCATCCTGATAACAGCTCAAAGCCTGGTGGAGATCAGCAGGTCCTCGCTCGGTGGATGATAGTAAGGGGAGGATGAAGGGATGGGGTGGATGTGTTTGAATTAGGGACAGTTTGCTGTGATGAAAACGTGGCCGGCTGCTGCCGCTTAATTGTCTACTGGGCGTACGGACGCTTTTGAATGGGGAGGAGATTGAAAAAGAACAGACGACGTCATGAATGGTACATTGTGCGAGATGCTGAGCACAGGGCTTAAGTGACCACAAACGTGGCAGAGCTGTCACCTGTGCCCATACACAAACATCACAAGTGCCCACACCTTCAGATGAAGGATGCTCCCCACCCTAACACAACCTTCCGGATGAAAATGTCTCCCAACACACTTCAAGCTCCATGTTTAATAGCATTGCTGGTAAGTTGTTTTGCATGAATTTCTTTGTTGGCCAAATCAATTTTTTTTTGTCAATATCAACACACCCCTAACTCTGGTAAAGCAGCCCAGGTTCCAGTTTTGGCAGAGCCTGGGGATTGGATTGGTCTCCAAAGGATTTAACCATTGGGGCACGGTTTCAAGAAATAGATCTTAACAATTGCTAGAAATAGTTGCAATCCTTTAGATGTATGTGGATTAATCACCCACAAAATGTCGTTTGAACCTCATTCATGTCCTAATGATAGACAAATGCCCCTTCTGCATAACTTAATAACACACAAGCAGTTTATTAAACACTTTGGCATCATAACTTGACCGACTTCTTCCTCGAAGTTTTGCTCTTCATGCCCACACTACCGAGTAATTCCAAGCAATGCAAGAGAAACGCTATACTGTTAGCTACTTTATGTACTTGTCTCCCGGAAAGAATCTACACTAATACCCCACGGGCGTACATAAGTGAGGTTAAAGGGCTAGTAATCCCCCATTGCTTGCTTTTACACCTGTTTTATGCAATCCAAAACAAAACACTTCTTACAACCCCAAATCAGAAAAGTGGGATGTATTGAAATGCAATTTAAAAAAAAGCAATGTGTCTTTACAATATACTTTCACTTTTCCATCAGTGCATCCAGTAATGAGCCCAAGATAATTCATTTTTTGTCCGGTCAACTTCATTTCATTTTGTTTTAATAAGCATCCATTGATGTCATTTCAGGCCTTGGGCACATTCCAAACAAAAACGTTAGGACGCGAGCACTTGCGAAACTCTTGTGGTGAGGAAAAAGACCCATCGCTATTTACTATTTAAAGAATAAATGGGTGTGAGTAAACCATGATAAATACTCCATCCTTAAGTGAGGAAATCATGGTTTGGAAGCTCCTTTGCTGCACAGCGTTATATCTTATGTGGACAACACATTTACCACTGTCCTACCTAATGTTGAGGGAAATATTAGAAGTAGGGGTTTTTTCCCCCCCCCCCCCTATACTTAAGGCTCATAGTAGGGACAAGACAGGAACAGTAATCAATAATGGCCATGGTTTAAAAGAAGAAAAGCAGTGTCAATCAGAATGACCAAGCCTGATCCAAACCTTAACACAGTTTTTAAATTTACAAGAACATCTTTAAGCAGACTAGCACTAAAGTCACTACGTGAAGCCTGACACAATCTGAATTATGTAAAGGCAAGCGTAATCCCTGTAGGGCAGATCGCTCTTGTTTCATACCATTCGGCTCCACGCAGCAAAGATTGCTGCAAGTTTTGAGTGTGACCATAAATCACAGCTGACTCAACACTTTGTCATCATGCTCTCTCATTATTGTTTAAATAAGAAAATACAGGGCGCTGGTTGAAAACCCACCGCCTGCATTTCGTCTTCTTTTTCAGACCCTTCCGTCAAGTGATTTTTCTCCCCCGAACCTGGCACGGATTTGTTTTCTATGAATAGAAATAAATTAACCGATTGGTTTGAAAGCAAAGCTGGGCGACCCCCTTCCCAGCTGCGTTGGCGTTGAATAATAAGTTAAGACCCCTGAAAGAGAATAGAAAGAGTAGGTGGAAAGAACATATGCGCCTGTCAGAATCTCACTTGTTATCGCCGTTGCTCATTACATTTTTTCCCTCCCTGCATGCCGCCTTTTTGGACTTAAAACGGCCCTGCGTTATGGCGAGAGGAATGGAAACTGCTGTTTGTTTTCCTGCTAGCTTTCACTCCATTACATGAAAGGTTTGCAACAAAGCTGAGCTTCTGTGAGTACCTGTTTAGTCTGGCTAAAGCCAAAGGTAAAGTAGACTACAGTACGTGAAGAAAGTAATACATAACAATGCATCATGAGAAGGAGTGTTTAATATGGCCTATTAAATCCACTACGAAACTAGGTTGGTTGTAGTCTACGTAGTCGAAGTAGAGGTTTGACACCAGGGGGTGTCCATCAGAGCCACCCATACCCAATGTTCCTGTGCCCCACTAAAAGTACAGCAGTAAAATGTCAAGTTTTATTCGGTTGCCACACACTTCCACTCAGGCACTACAACTCCCATAATGCCCCAGCAGCAAAATTCAAGTGGAACCTCGGAATTCAAACGCCTCTTCACTTGACCAATTCGGACATCAATAATTCTGACTTCTAACATGGACACCCTAAATAAAACACTCCAGGGTGCCAAAGCTTCCACTGTTGGTCCCTTGAACAAGATCTTTACTCCTTAGGTGATTGGATTGTGCCTTGTAGCAACTGCAGTCAAGTCGCTCTGGGTGAGGGTCTCTGCTAAATGCTCTAAATGTAATGCAAACGCCTTGTTATCTACGTTAGTCTCAAACCTTATGAAACAGAGACACCATGTCTTGGCTTTCTGCGTTTGAGGCATTTGTGTTCCCTTGGTTATTCACTGAACCATTGAATGATGTAAGTCCAGGTTTTAATATAAATGAGTGACGTCGGCCTTCAGGCTGTTCATTCCTTACAGGCTCCAACAGGCAGATTTGATTCCTCATGCTCATCAGCATAACACCCACTCTGAATGCACATGGTTCTAAGAACAGATGCATGATGGTTGACCCAGTTCTAAACACGTAATGTCAGTGTCTAGCGAGGATGAGCAGATCTGCTTTGTAAAATCAAGTCCTGTGGCATCAACGCCAGCAAGAGTCAAACCTCTTCCAGTTCACTGGAAACATGCAAAATCCACAGTAGCTTCACGGTACCTTTGAATTCACAGTCTAAACTGTCACAAGGCATCTGATCAGCACTCTGAGAAATGCTCTGAAACCTCAGCCCATGTAAACAAGCTCTGTTTGCCCCTGTGGTTGCAGATCTCGTCATCCAACTGGCCAAGGACAGGTTCGGAGCTATCAAGTCCGAGTACCAGAAGGTAAGTGTGTGTGAATGGGGCAGTGCGGGTAGTTAAGATCGTGGTAGTCTTGCCAAGATCTATTCTCTAACGCAATGCTAATTGATTGTGAAAGCCAGAGAGAGAGGCTTCACCCTGTTTCATCGACCACGCAGTAAGAGCTGCTAATTGTTTTTGGCATTGCCACTTCTGGCACAGGAAGGAACCATTTGAAGCGGAGATCTCCATTTCTGTTTTGGGGCAGATGAGAATTACAGAGATATGCCTACATGCTGTAGGTTTGTCACATCCGTGTCACCATATTCTGTCTTAAACCAGCACTGACATTTAACTAAATGGATGATGCTGCTCATGAATTTTGTTAGTTGGGTAGAATGTGCTAAATTCCATTTACATAAGAACTTTCTCTTTACTCAGATCGACTCAGGTTGCGATTGTATGAAATGGGCTTCGCAGTTCTCCATTCACACTTTCATTGATCTAATAGGTGACTTATTTTTATCTCCTGTAATTGTATGATTATAATTTAACCATTATAATTGCACCCACTTGTGTGGTTTGTAGTGCTTTTTAATGAAAAACTTCAATTGGTGTCAAATACGAACACGCAAAAATGAGATTAATCGCTATTAATGTGAAACAATGCACGAATAACATGCTGAAATTGCAGCATGAGAGCACTTGTAATAATAAAAGACTGGGGTGAAATAACAGTTTGAGATTTGAGTGTTTTAACTGAGCTGCTGTTTAAAGGGGAATTTGACCGCATTTGTCACTCACATCTGGCAACCCTGGACAAAGTGGTGAATTTTGCACTGCCGATTTCCTCATTTAGCATGTTAGAGTGCAGGAGAGTATCATACTTCATATCGCAATTCAAAATTCAGAGTATGGTTTCTGCTGACTGTCTAATTTTGTGCATTATCAGATTCCAGATTGTAAATATTAATCCTGGATCTTTTTAAAGTTTACTGTTTTATGAGATTACTAAATGTTATTAATGGTTTATGATTTCTGGGAAACTTTATAAAGTAAGACGAGCACCGATTCCTCTGCAACCATGTTCATTCATTCTCTTTGGTTATTTGCACATTGTCCTGACACTTAAGAATGAGGAGTTCTGGATCGTCCTCTGTTTGGCACAATACAAACGTGTCATTTTATTCCAAGAGATAAAGCTTACGCCTTGTTCCTGGTTCTTAAGTGCTTTGTTTGCCTTTTATATGCCTGTTTGCTTTATCTGACCATCTTTTGTGCTCTTTCTTCCCCTGTGTCCTTTTTGTATTTTTGCTTTATTTCCTGCATGCTTCTCATCATCTGGCCATTACCAGCCAGAGAACATTGTTCTGACACTCCAGGTAAAGTGTGCATCTTATCCTCCTTCAGCTGTCCTTGATCATAGTCCATCCTCAGTCTGCAACGTCAGTCTGTCCTTCCTATCCTGTAGTTTCTCATTCAGCTCTCTGTGTTCTGTGTTAGTCGTGCTGTCTGTGTAGGTCCAGTCCTACCTAATCCTTAATATCTAAGACTAGAATACGTACAGTTTGTGTGTGTAGAGCTCCTGTAGAACTGATTTAGACCTTAACATGTCGCCCAGATGGTGCTGGTGCCAAGTTGAGGCAATCAGCGCCAACTGTTTGGTCGTGTATTGATAAAAACAACACTTTGGCTTAAGTACAATTTGTTGTGAGTCAACAGTACTGTGTCTTAGGCCACCATTACTTTAGATATACCCTTGTTTTAGCAGTGGTATAATGACCATATATAGTTACTTCTCAGTCTCTTTATTAGAATACGACCATTAAATATAGGAAATTTGTATCCAGTATTAAAAATTTTAAATAAAACTGCTTCTGTAGGCTACAAAGATAAGTATTTAGTGTGACCTCCCCGTACACTTGTGCAATAAAAGCATCTGGCAGCTTCTAGCTTCTACAGTCCAAAAAACGTGATCAATAATGGTCTTTTTGGAAGGGTAGCAGGGTGAAAAGACTAAAATATGCTCACAAAGACTGGAATGAAGATCAGTAGAAAATGATATTATGGAGTGAATGTTTTTGGGACCAGTCGTCCACAATATGTTGTAAATGGCCATTATACCATTGCTAAAACAATAAATCCGATGGTGGCCTAAGACTTTTGCACAGTACTGTATATTGTTTTATAGGCCCAATCCTGCAATACTGCACTTGCATGTGTATAAAGTAAGGACCACTGATGATGATTCCAACCTGTGATGAAGAAATGTGGCAACCAGATTAAAATGTAACGTAATACTCATGGCTTTCAATCACCAATATTGGCTTTTAATTATCCCAACCATGTACATTTTTCATAACCAAAGATCACTTTTGAGATCTCGCATCGCAGTAATCTCTTGAGGTAACGATGCATGTTTGTTTTTAGCTCCACAGAGCCACGAGAATCAAATGATCAGTTCATTAAGGAAATCGTGGGATTTTCCTCCTTTTACTATTTTTAGCCCAGACCCAGGAATAGTGCAACAGACGTCTGGGGTTACGTTTTAGAGCAGTGGCTCAACGTTGCTTTAGGCACTTCTAGTTGTAATCCCAGGCTGGTTAACCTCCGAGGCCAGACTAAAGCTGTCTGTGTGGATGAGGTAATGTGTTCAGGATCACTCCTCCCAAGCTCTTTTGGATTGCATTTTGATAGGAAGGGCTTTTATGATAGGATATATTTGACATGCATTTTGTAGAGCTTTTTAAGAAAGTGCTTTGTTTGCCCACCTAATTTCTAGCTTTTTTCATTAATAGGATCCCAGTTAGCTGCTACCTCAATAGCCACTATTCTTCCAATAGGGGTCCAGTAGACATCGTATAAGAGGCATGACAAGCACAATAACAATCATGAAACAAAAACAACGATGTGAACATAAAATAACAGTTGGAAAGGCAATTAAAAAAAAAACTAGATTAGAGAAAAGGCCACTTATTCTCGTCTACATCCTGGAAAATATCGACATGCTCCAAGACCAGTTACATCACCCAACAGTGACATGTAACCTGTACTTGTAGAATATAATCCTTTATGTCTCACACAGACTTATTTAGGTCATTAAAAGCCGATGTAACTGCTTTAGCAATGTTTAAAAATGACACGCTGATGAACATGGATGCATTAACAGCAAGATTAGCCTTCAGATCCCACATGTACCTGAGAGCAGTGAGGTATTTTTAGAAACGGGAGTCCTGGGCAAATCAGGTGATCTAAGCTGAAACAGCGTCCCGAAGCCTGGTTTTGTTACACAGCTTTAAAGCCACAGGCAGATCAGGAGAGAACCTGGAGGGAGTCCAATGTCTTCACACTGCTGGAATGCCCATTACAGCATAAAGTGCTTGTGGTGAGTTAAGAAGAGATAAGAGATAAGAGATGAATTACTCCTGTTGCTTATGTGACTCATTTTTGGAACGGAATAATGCAAAACAGATCAAATTACAAAGATGTATTAGTTGTGTTTGAACATGACAGAAGTCCTTCTAGTGGTTTTCTTGCTATAGTTTTATAATCCAGTGGAACCTCGGAATTCGATGGCCTCTTCACTGGAACAATTCAGGACAATCGAATGGGAACCGTCTGAATTTTTTTCATCAAATTCGAACAGACATGCCGACGTCGAACATGGGTAAATAACCCAGTGCAGTCGGTGCCGATAATGCACCAATGTGATAGGCAACTGCATAAAACCCAGAAGAAAATGTTGTGATCATATACATATTATGCATATTATATTATTTTATTATTATAATATTATGTATTTGTATATTATATCAGTCTATGGGTGTGATTTCAGACACTCCCTCAGTCTCGGTGCCGCTGTCCCAGTGCGTTTACTTTATTTTCACTTATTCCATGTCTTTATTTATTTTATGCATTGTATTACATTGCTTTATTCATGCTGTTAATCATTAATTACATACGAATATTGGCGTAAAAAAACAACCGTTTGGGAGTCAGGAACGGATTAATTCTATTTGCATTACTTCTTATGGGGAAATTTGATTTGGAAATCAAACAAATCAGAGTTTAAACAGCCTTCTGGAACCAGTTAAGTTTGGATATCAAGGTTCCACTGTAGTTTTGAGAGCTAACTGCATACTTTACGCATTCTATGGATTCTAATGGCTGTGTATTACAAGAATCTATACTGAACCCGAACCTTCAAGTACTGATTAATCTCATGTCTGGACCTTTGGAGGATGAACAAAGTATTAGACGTCCTCACCATACTTAATAGTGAGGTTGGAGTTAACCACCTTTAGTGTTTGTTGGCGAAATTGAAAACACCATCAAAGAACCTGATTCTGGTCAAAGTTTCAGTAGCGTCTATCAAACTCCAAGTGCTAAAGCTTGTGGTTAAAGGCTTTCTGCTAAAGCTTGTTTGCAAATATGGTGTCTCTGTGGAGATTTGGACACCAAAATGCATCCATCTTCATCCATCTGTAAATCTCCAGTCACAGTATTTTGAGAAATGTTGGATCTCTAACCATCTGTGTGGGGAGATAAAATACACTTGTGATTCTTTCCAGACAGCTTCATTACAGCTCCAGTTATTTTAAACTCTGTAATTATTGCTTGACAGTGGATATAGGATTTGAGGTGTATCACAGGTGTCTAACAGTTGAATGTGGATAGATTTTGCCCTGTTTCATTTGCGCATTGTCTAATCTTCCAAATGGTGAGAAATGACTAAAGGAATTTGGCGTATAATGGGAAAGCTCCGGGTTAAATGATTCAGACAGTGATCGGATTTCTACTTTGCAACCAGCCAATAATCTCACAGAAGGATGTGACATACACTTCAAATCTCTGCATGTCAGAGTCTCCACAAAATGTTCGGCTTCCATTTCGATTAATTCCATGCTGGCTTTCGTTCCGGGGTTGCCAGATCCCACAAGAAAAATAAGCCACAGCTCTATATGAAAAAGCTAAATCTTCTAAAATAAGCAGACCTGGCAACCCGTCTTTACACGTCCTGATTGCCGCTCAGATGAGAAAATCTGAAAATCTGGACAACGAGAGAAATGAGATCACTGAGATAAAATCCAGCTTCTTGTATCAGATTTCATACTCGACGGGACTTAATCTGCATGACGGTGAACCACGTATACGCTCTGTTCCGGTGCTCCTGTGTCTCCCCTCCTGACGCAGGCTGGAAGTCTGAATGCAGAACGAGACACTTCATCAGTGCATCCGTGCCACTGCATATGCACACAGCAGTCTGCATCACTGAGCATTGTCATCCAGGGCACTTTTATCTCACCCGCCTCTAGCTAGACGCACTGTTAGTGCGAAACATAACCTCGGTCCCTTGTTTTTGCTTGTCTTTGTTGCTCCATTTTCTCGCAATTGCCTTCGCTTCCGACAGTAGTTACTCCTCCCAGCACTGCGACAGCATGCTTTGTGGAGGCTCGGTCGGTTGGACCTGTCGGTGTATACGTGCCACTGAGCGCACTTGGTAGCTTTTTCCCTATTTCTCTCATATTCTTTGGATCCTTGGATTTCAATTGCATCATTTCTTCACTTCTATAGGCCTAATACAAGTGTCCGTATTCGTTCTCCTCGTTTTGCCGTCTTAACTTCTCATATATACATCCAGGCCCAGTTTTTTCTGGCTGGTGTACTTATGCCTGGTAACGCCTGTTCGCATCACCCTTTCCTTATGCCATTGATCCTTGGTTTGTTCGGTTCTTTTGCTCCTGTTCATACCCATCTTATCAAAATTACCATCCGCATCCAAATTGGCCGCAACCGGTGAGAGCCGTCCTGATCCGAGTGCCAGCGTGTTAGCGCCTTGCTCCTGTTATGATCCCTGTGCATTATATCGCTATACACATTGATTTGATCTCAAATACTATTTACCATCTGAGAGTATCTTTAACATCTGTAGAGGCTTAAGTCGCGATCTCATGGCTGTATTGTTCGGGCCCTCTGGATATCGCTTTGCCATCTTGTGGTTGTTGTGCCAAGCGTGTATTTTTATTATTCACTGACGCTGGGCCTTTCGTTGTTGTGTGCAGGTCCACACTCGCCAGCTGTTCTTAAATTGCTCGTCATCGTGGCCGCTGGCCGGACTTTCCTTGTTATGTATGTGTCGGCTCCCTCGCTGCATCACTATTGTGTTCCCTTATGCGAGGATGAATGCATACACACGCCAGTGCCAGATGGAAGACACAGTTTACGACTGCCACGCACCCCCGCACAGCCCGCACCGTGCCTGATCCCCACACAGCCTCTCTGTGCTCACATATCAGATTATTCCACCCTTCCTGTTCACATTCACCTCCAAGTCATCAGTGGTTATGTTATGGCCTTGAGTTGACTAATTGCACCAACAATTGCCTGTCACGCCGCGGTCTATGTGTACACACCCCACTTTAACCTCAAGCACCCGACCGTGTCTGCTCCCTCGCTACCTTGCTGTCTCTTTTGTAATGTGTTCATCTATGAGCCCCCTGTTATTGTGTCCTTTTCGTTCCTGTGGATTTCGTTCGCCGTTATATGTCTACTACATTTTTTCCCACATGCATCTCTTTATGTGGCTGCGAATGATGGATGAATTCTGTGGTCGTCTACACCGTCGTGTGAAACAATGTATGTTTGGATCAGTGCTCTGTTGGAGGACCCAGTCTGAACCCAGTTGTAGCTCCAATTGAGGAAGACAGAGTTGATCTCTTGGTAAGGCACACCGTTGGGACCTGTGTGATCTAACTAGTTTTCCTGCGCCAGTGACTTTGGTCGTGTTCTCTATTTCCTCTAAAGACACGTTCTTCACGCCTTTTTTAAGGACTCCTGTAGGCCCAGTTCTTCGCCACAATGTAGCAAGCCTAGTGGATAGTGGATAAGCGAAAAAGATTCCCCCTTGAACTCCTTTTTTTGACCATTGGAAGAAATTTGGCGAGGATTGATGGCCCACCCATCTATGATAACAAACCACACAGACACCATATAATAACCATTCCCAGTGTTCAGCATTTCAGCTATGTATAGATCTTTGTATTGATAGGTACTTTTTCCTGATTGCTATGAATGTTAATTACTCCACCAATGTGTTGTACTTCTAACATGCCAATCCTGTTGTGCACATTCTTTTCACCGAACCCCCATATTTGTGACCAAGGCACCGGGGGTTATTGTCACGCTCACATTGTCTTCTTTACCAATGTAGTCGCCATGTGCTCTCATGATTCCACATTTTTACAGTTAGAGTATCGTAAAGCTTTATCGGTTAATTCACTTGAGCACCCATCATGAAACTTACCAATCGACACCAGCACAAGAAGTGTCAGCATATCTGTAGTATTGTTTGCACCGCACTGGCTGTGCGTTCTCACGTACGAACAACAAACGTCCGTGCCCCCTATGTGGCTTCATACTTAAAGAACTAGCTCCCGCTTGACGAGTGTCACTGTACAAACGCACGTATCCAGCAGACCAAAACATTTACTCACGTACCGAACCCCCTGCATTACGTCCTGTTCACTGACACCACTGTGTAAGCTGGTCAGTCGTTACAGAGCAACCTCTATCTCACCCCCACGCAGGACTCTCAGGGCCACAAAAAGAAACAGCATGGGCTTGATGCTCTGTGTGTAGTGACTCCATCTGTCTGCCTTCTTTATTAGAATTCAGCTTGCTTCTGATGGCCCATGCCTGGAGATCTAGGATATCACATGTTATATTAAACTTTCCTTACGGCATGGAGGTACTCAGATTCCTACCGGCTACTAATTGAAGCCAATTCCAGTGACGGAGACACGTAGAGGCGAACCAACATCGCAGGCCCGAAATTACAGAGTAGGGTAAAATTTACTCGAAACAGAAAGAGCATGTTGATGTATGTACTCCAGCGCGTATCTTAGGCCGGTTGGGCTAGACAAATGGACAGCCTAGGGAAACGCCATCTGAACGCTTAAAAGTTCGATTGTTAAACGGGTCGGGCCCATTTTGGTGTGTGGAGAGCTGTTAGCTTTGAGAAAGCTTCCAGGTGTTAACAGAAACCTGAAAATATATAGCGAGTCCAGCCCACTTTATGAAATATCTCTTATACACTTTTGTTGGGGTATGTAAGCCAATTAGCCACTCAGCGGCTGTTAACGATACGCTCCTGCTCACGATTTCCCAATAGTGTTTCATGTATTCACGAATGAGTTCAATCGATTTCTCATACAGTAATTTACATCGGTTCTCGACCACTCGGAAGTATTCGGTTCTTGACGCATTTTGACCATAAGAAATTGAATCGTGAATTGTGAATCATGAATCGAGTGACTCATTTCAGCCGAAACTCGATTCCTGATTCACAGCTCACGATTCAATACACAGTGATTCAATGATTCAGATTCACAATAACCCTTGCTCATTTCTGCTGTGTTTATCATATTTTTCTTCAGTTTTACATCTACTGTACTGCATTCTTAGTGCAAATAAGTCTCCATGGGTCCTAAAAACGTTAGTTATGAGGGAAAATCGAAAGGAAATCGACAGGAAACACAGGCTGCAGTTAGCTTATCAGCTATGCTAGCGCTGTGAGTTTAACAATCTTTTCACTTTCAATCCGTTTCCCACTAAATTACATAAGATTTTTCAATCCTTTTTATAGAAAAAGCTTTTTGTTAATGATCTTAGCCATCTGAAGCTTCATGTAAGTGTTTTATAAAGTGTAGACCGCTCTACCAAACACTCGTTCAACTCAAGGGAGCACCTGTCCAGTACAACTCCATTAATGCATGGGGGTCTGGAACTGATTCGTTCCATTTACATTATTCTTTATGGGAAATATTTGCTTGGTATTTGCATCGTTTCCGGTCCTCGGCAAGCCTTCTGAACCACGGTACCACTGTATAAGTTTAAAAAAAGTCTTTAGTCCCCTGCAACAAAAGCAAATGTCTAGAAACAGAGGTTTAAAATGGCGAATCCTCCATTGTAGCTTCACCAAACCTTAAATAACCAAGTGAACATTGCTTTCTTTGTAGTTATTTCTGAATATTAACAATTCAAAATAAGAGGTACTTGTATAAAATGTTTAAACTTTAGGAATCCCTGCAATTAACAGTAATTAGGAGTCTCACTGAGAACGGGTGTGCGTCTGCATTCCGGAGTACGAGTGAACCCTCTTGCTGTTAAAAATGCTAGTTCATTTTAGATGAGTCATAAACAAGAACGCTTCATCCAACGCGACGATTTGCACTTTCCGTCATGAAAACATTGTAGCAATGTTGTGTAGCGGATGTAAGTGGTCTGCAACATTGCCTCCACCCACACTTTCCCTTGACTGGCATGGTATAGCCACTTTGTGATAGATAAACTTGCTGTGTTTAGTGCTCTTGCATTTCTGAAAATGGCTCTGTAAAGCAAGAAGATTTGTCAAAAAAACAAAACACTAAGCTGTATGTGAGGAGAATGGCCAGGAAGTAGGTGGGGTTTAAAGATTCAGAGCAAGGGTAGGAATTTTCCCAGTCTCTGAATATTGGCTCCCACAAGTTTGTTTTGTTTTTTCAGTTTTGTTTGTGGCAGCTAAGTTATCCTGTCATTAATTGCCTTTTTATCTGTTTGCTAATTCTCACTGGGATTTTTTCTTGCTGTTGTCCCCCGTTCTCTTGCCTATTTCCATACACTCCACTCACTGAATATGCTCTGAGATAGTGGGAACCAAGTCCTACAAGCGAATAAACTAAAGATCTTCCAATTTAGTATGCCGAACTGATCTCTAAATTATGAATTTGGATCGTGAGGAGAGTAACGTTTATCAGGGATACTGTCCCAGCGCCACAGGCAAGACACGACGGAGTAGTGATAAGTGATAGTGATGATTGCGACACCACAAACCGCTTTGGGGGGGGGTTGCTTTATTTTTTAGCGCTTTGCTTTCCTTGACATGCATTCAGCTATCAGAACTTACATCCCCAATCCACTGTGATGAACGTTGCTGGTTGTGTTAGTAATATTTTGAATCTGTTATTTGGAGAGAAAAAACCTAGCCCGGGCCATGGGAATAAGCATTAGACTCATTTGACTAATTAAAAGTTTGCGTTTCTGTTTACTGTTTAAAGTTACATGAAACTACCATGCTATGTCAGGAACAACACCTCAAAATTTGCCTCGGTGTTTGTGTCAACCCTAAATGACTTGATTATTTTTTTTAACATTACTATAAGTTTCGTAGCATAGAGGGACGCAGTAAGTTGTTGTAGGTGGTCAATGATACAGAGTTGCTATTTGCTATGGGAAGTAGCAGTACCACTTGCTGTAAAGTCTGTTCTAAAAATAACTATAACATCTGAATTAAAAACTTCCATTTAATCAACTCTTTTGTAATCATATATTATTTAGGGGATCAATGATTAACTCGATACCATAAGTAACAACGATATTCAGAAGCGAAGTCCTGAGCCAGGAATATAATAAACTTTTATGTGCTAAACAGTGTTGTTTGGTTTTAGGGCACTATCTGTTCCCATTAATGCCCCAGCGTCTTTCCAAAAAAGCTTAAGCAGTTAAATGCTTCAGTCAGAGCCAGTTTCTTCAGGTGTGTACTGGGCATCTCAGACTATTTAAAGAAGCCAGTTCACACTGCAGACCAGGTAGTGAAGCTCTATCTGTACCAACTGATAACCTACAAAACTGCACACAACTATATTCTAGATATACAAGTTTATTCCTGAAGTTTAACCTAATATTTTAATAATAAGTAGCCCTAAACACTCGGATTCTTTAGATAGTGTTCGTCATTTCTCATCAATGGCAAGGTAAAACCTCGCTGTGGGGTTAGATCTTTTAATCTATTTTTGTATAACAGGCCGTAGTTTTATGCCAGTGGTGGCCCTCTAGACTGCTTGTGCCAGGAGCAGAGGAAAGAGCGAAGACAAGGAGAGCGCCGGCAGTAGAAAATTTTCGGAAGCTCCAGTAATCGAGTAATCAGAAAACCCATGGTAGGTCTAATGGATTTTCGACTTATTCCCACACCCATGTGGTCCTCTGGCCGGGTGTTCCTCCCTGGCCAAATTCTAAGAAACAGTGTCGTTGATACCAGTGCCTTTTCTATAGAGTTTGTCAAGTGGGGTATAAAATCCATCCAGACGTCTGAAGACACCATGTTTTGTCCCGGGTGAAATTTGGAAGATCGTGTGTCTCTTGCGTTATCAGTCAAAGAGCCGTAAGCCGTTACGGGACTTAAGCTAGGACAGTCAGTGCGCTTCAGTTAAGAGAAACTGTCTCTGAGGTTTGTTAAAGGCATGGGAGTGGGTAAAAATGAGCTTACAGCACGATGGAGAATGGATCAACCTGCGCTGCACGGGGATGACTTGGTTGATTCTGGGATATCTGTGGAACCCAGACAACGTTTTTGGAGGTTAACAGGGAATGAGGATGAATTTTCAACATATTTAGCATAACCCCATATTAGTCGACTCATTATTTGTAAACTGGTAGAGGAGGATGTTGGGAATGGGTTAGCCAGGACAGTCTGTTAACGGCCGACAGCTCGGTGGATTGGAAGAAGGAGACAAAACGCGAGCTTACTGGCAGGGTGAGGGTGGTTTTATTTCACACAGAAACAGACAGGGTGGTGAGACAGGGTAGGTTAAATCGTGAATCCACACGGAGTGAGAACAGAGTGAGGGTTAAATAGTGAGGGAGGGAAATCCAGAGGGAAACGAAAGAACAGAGTGAGCGTATCCAGAGGTGCAGCGAGCAGGGCGGGCCGGTAGGAGTTGACAACAGTCCCTACAAGTTAGGGAACAATATTAGCTTTACTGGGGGACAGTGGTTGGGTAAATGAACCAAGGATGGCTTGAGGTGGGGTAAATAGAGACAGTTTGGAGTCAGAGTGGGGACATTGTTTGGGCCGTGGGCCGTGTGGGAATCAATTTTGTGGTAGTGAGGTGTTGGGACGGTTGTAGGGGCAAGTAAGGAGGGTGTTGAAGGTGTGGGGGGTCAGTGTAGCTAAGTGGACGGTGGTTGGGTACTGTATTGGGGGTCAGTGTAGGGGTAAGTAAGGACGGTTGTGAGGTACTGTATTGGGGTAAATGGGGACCAGTGCTGGGGGGTACTGTTTTTTTTCCATATGGGATCAGTGTTAGGGGTTAAGTGGGAAACAGTATTGCGTACTGTATGGGGTCATGTAGGGGTAGATGCGGACAGATTGGCGTACGGTATATTGGGTAAAATGGGGGACAGTGTGGGGTAAGTGGGGACAGGTATGGCGGACGGTAGTGGGGGTAAAATGGGGACGCTGTTGAGGTACTGTATTGGGGTCAGTGGTAGGGGTAAGTGGGGGACAGTGTTGGAGTACTGTATTGGGGTACTTGGGGGGACAGTGTGGGGTAATGTATTGGGGTTCAGTGTAGGGGTAGGGGGAGGGACAGTGTTGAGGGTTACTGTATGGGGGTAAAATGGGAACAGTGTTGGGGGTTTACTGAATTGGGTCAGTGTAGGGGTAAGTGGGGGAACAGGATTGGCGTACTGTCTGGGGTAAATGGGGACAGGTTTGGGTGGTAGTGGGGACAGTATTGCGTCCTGTATTGGGAAATGGGGACGGTTGTTGAGGTACTGTTATGGGGTCAGTGTAGGGTAAGTGGGGACAGTGTGGAGTACGTATTGGGGTAAATGGGGACCGTGCTGGGGTACTGGTATTGGGGTCAGTGTAGGGGTAAGTGGGGACAGTTGTGTGAGGTACTGTATGGGGTTAAATGGGAAACAGTGTGGGGGGTACTGAATTGGGTTCAGTGTAGGGGTAAGTGGGGACGGTGTTGAGGTACTGTATTATGGTAAATGGGGACAGTGTTTTTTGGTACTGGATTGGGGTCAGTGTAGAGGTAAGGGGGGACGGGGACAGTGTTGGGGTCAGTGTAGAGGTACATGGGGACAGTGTGGGGTACTGTATATTGGGGTCAGTGTAGGGTACGTGGGGACAGTGTTGGGTCTGTATGGGGTAAATGGGGACAGTGTTGGGGTACTGTATTGGGGTCAGTGTAGGGGTAAGTGGGACGGTGTTGAGGTACTGTATTATGGTAAATGGGGACAGTGTTTTGGTACTGTATTGGGGTCAGTGTAGAGGTAAGTGGGGACAGTGTTGGGGTCAGTGTAGAGGTAAATGGGGACAGTGTTGGGGTACTGTATTGGGGTCAGTGTAGGGGTAAGTGGGGACAGTGTTGGGGTACTGTATTGGGGTAAATGGGGACAGTGTTGGGGTACTGTATTGGGGTCAGTGTAGGGGTAAGTGGGAACAGCGTTGAGATATGTCTGTTTTGTAGAAGCAAACAAGTTGCAGAAGCTCGTCCCAATATCTGCATCTGCTGTAGCTTCAGGTTCCTCATTAAGCCAGGAACTTAATTACAGTCACACCTGTGCACACTCACCTGGCTTCACAGGTTGGCTTCTCTGAGGTTTCGGATTTCTTTCCATAAACAGGCTGTAGGTTACATCAGTAATACGTTTGACTCTGTTGCTCTTTAATCATGAAATACTCTGGGTTAATGGGCTGTATTTGTAGATAGTGAGCAGTACATGGGAGGTAATGAGTGTGTCTGCTGTTCATTTCTCACTCTTCACCTTCTAAGCATCTCCAAGTCTCCTCCACAGTGGCCGCCTTTGTCTGAATCAGTCGCTTTGCTGTTTTGTCGCAGCAGGCCGATCACGTTACAGCTTTGCTCAGCAGGCCAGGGGGGAAGCCAGTGAGTAGATCTGGAACACAGACATTGTTGGACGAAACCAGAGCCAACAGGTCGGCCGCTGTTTAGAGAGGCACTTAATGGGGTTCTCACCCCCACCCAGAGCTCTGAAACCACGGGAGAGGTAGCTTGGAACACCGCGGGAATACAGCGGGAACATAGCAGGGCTTTGTGTAGCCGGAACACGAACCTCGTGCCCACCAACAAAATTCTGCATTTTTCAGTGTATTCCAACTGAATTATGCCAGGATGCCAGACTGTGTTTGGACCTTTTCTACAGCTAGCTGAATGCTTTTGTAGGTGCACTTACAATACATTATTGCTCGATCTTTCTTGAGTTCATGTTCCAATGCTGCTTGGCTGCCACTGTTGTTAACATGCTATTGCTTGGATTGCAAATGGTAAGACTATGAGCTCGGATTAACAGCGTCTCCCAAATTATGAAATGTACACTCATTAGGTATTGCACAAATATCTAATCAGCCAATCACATGGCAGAAACTCATTGAGGTATGTAAACGTGGTCAAGATGACCTGCTAAAGTTCAAACCGAGCATCAGAATGGGGAAGAAAGGTGATTTAAGTGATTTTGAAGGTGCCGTGGTTGCTGGTGCTAAAGGCAGGTTCCCTGGGACAAAATGGCTTGTTGATGCCAGAGGTCAGAGCAGCATGGCCTGACTCCACTCGTTACAACCCAGGTATGCAGAAGACACATCGAACCTTGAAGAAGATGGGCTACAGCAGCAGAAAACCACACCGGATGCCACTCCTCTCAGCTAAGAATAGGCCGCTGAGGCAACAATTTGCACAGGCTTACCAAAATTGGGCGTCATTTGCATGATAGGGTCAGAAGTTGGAACATGGATCCATTCTACCTTGTATCAAATGTTCAGGCTGATGGTGTAATGGCATTGGGGATATATTCTTACCACTCTTTGGGCCCCTTAATACCGACTGAACATAATTTAAACACCACAGCCTATCTGAGTATTTTTGCTGACCATGTCCATCCCTTTATTACCACTGTACCACCTTCTGCATGCCCAATCACAAAGCTGAAATCATCTCAAACTGGTTTCCTGAACATGATAATGAGTTATTCAAACTGCCTCCACAGTCCTCAGATCTCAGTCCAATAGAGCACCTTTGGGATGTGGTGAAACGGGAGATTTGCATCATGGATGTGCTGCCAACAAATCTGCATCAACTGCATGATGCTATGATGGCAACATGGACCAGGATCTCTGAGGAATGTTTCCAGGACCTTGTAGAATCTGTGTTACAAAGAATTAAGGCATCTCTGAAGAAAAGACGTACCTAATAAAGTGTTAGTTATACAGTAGTAGCTCTGTGGATCTAAATAGATCCAATACATTCTTACATAGTATTCAGAACACGAGGTGAATGTAGCCAGTGAGCTTAATGCCAGGATTTATTTCGAGCCGCTCTTATTTATGCAGACAAAGAGACAAATCTGGCAAGAGATGACACAAGCGTATGAGTGCAAAATCTAATTCGATGAGGATGATCCTGTGGAGGGTTGAAGACTCCCTCCAGGCTTCCGACCAAGTATTTAATTTTAAATCTCCTGTTCTTTTGATATATTCTCATGATTTGTCGAAACAAAATTAGCTTATGTCTTAAAATCAAAGTTCCCCGCTCTATCTCCATCACTACAGAAGGTGTCACCTCTGGTTTACGCTTTTATTTTGGAGCTGTCAAGCCTGGAAGGTGTTGAATCTCTTGGGTCTCTCAATATCTCAATGTAATCGTTTGAGCCAACTCTTCTTTCTTCAGGAAATACAATTTTCATGTATTACCAATCCTCTCTAATTTTAAGGAACTTGGTTATCCTTATGTTAATATTTGGTAATAAAGATTTGCAGTGAATCACTTTATTCTTTTGGTCTGTGTGTGTGATATCTGTGGCTTTTTACTCTTAACTTTCCTAACACTTAAGTTTATGATGGTGTGTGGGGGTTTGATGGTTTCCTGTAGGTTTAATGCAGTAATGGAATAAATAATGCTGTTATAGAGCCACCGCACGCATCATCTAGTAACCCATGTATAACATTATGTTAGTTTAGTGAAGCGTGGACAACCATGAAACATATTGTAGTTATTTTTCAGATCCACTTTGTTTCTTCATCAGCTTGTTCCCTTTGACCCCGCTGTTCCAAACAGAAAGGGAATGAGGGCAAATGTTGAGGGGGAGGGAGCGAGTATAACAAAGCCTCTTTGTATTGAAGAGACATTTGAGTCCCATCGGTTAGTGGCATGTCAATTTACTAGGGAGGATGAGGCATGACAGGATATGGTTGTCCACACTATGTGATAAGTTTGTGTACGCTCCCTTTGATTAGTGATGTTATGTTAGCCACACTCACCGCACGATAAAGTGGGTTGTAGCATACCGAACATCTGTATCCTCATAGGTTTCCACATGATAAAACATTAAGATAAAACACAGAGCCCTGATCTTAAGTCCATCAGACACATTTGAGATGAATTAGAATGCCAAAAATGATCCAAGGTTAATTGTTTATCAGTGCCGGATATCACAGTCATGTTCCAAAATCGAATGATGTGTTTCAAAATAGTAATGATTATGGATGTATTTTGGAGTGTTAACAAACTTTTAGTAACATAATGTACAAACACAACTTTTATAAACTTTAAAGCTTCTGTCTGTATTATTTCTCAATGTGCTGGGTCTTTGGGGAACAAGACATTAAGGTTTAGTATATTATTTGTGTTATTTCCTAAAATGATTTCACAATGTCAGTTGTTCCCCAAAGTTCTCCTTGTTTGGTTCCTCGCCAGATGGTCTGTTATATATTCACGCATTGTCATATAACCATAATCCCACAGATTTCTGGCCGATTAAGTCATATTAATATTGAGTCATAGCTTGTGCTACACGATTCCTTCTGATAGCCAATCGAGCTATCATGCTGCTAACACAGTGACTGATTCATGGGGCTGACAGTCAGCATGTTTATATTTTCATACGCCACCTGTGGCTTTATATAAGCAGGCTTCGACTGAAATGCAACATAATCAGAGGTGTATTCAAATCAGATGTGAATGCTAACTTATTCCGCAGTTAGCCTTCCATGCCTGTTGCTAAACGGGAGGTGTTTGAAGAAGATGCCGCCCTTATCAGTGAAAAACGTCCTTTTAAATTTAAATTCCTTTGCTGATTTTAGTGCGTTTATAGTGCGTTTACTATAGTTTATCAGTAGTATGTACTGGTGACATATAAGAACATGCTCAATCATCTGTAACACTGTGAAAACAGTGACATATTCGTATTAAGGTTAATAATCTTAATATGATGTCATACAGTATATGTGAAAACACATTTATACTGATGTATAAGTGCTGCCATCTAGTGGCGTGGTACTAACACGGTACTGGCGTTCTTGTGATTCGTCTTGAGTGTTGAATGTGTTGATGTATATTGGCCCATTTCTAATATATATGTTCTGTGTTCTGTGAATCAGTGCTGGGGTCCTGTGTGCATATGCAGCCAATCAGAACTTGAGTTCTCAGCTGAAGAGCATGAGGAGGCTGGTCACCACTAACCTCAGAGACCTATACACCTTCGCCAATGACACGCCACCGGTAAGCAATCACAACTTAAAATACAGCGCATAGCACTGATGAACTGTGGGTGAATGCAGAATTGTATGGGTATATGAAGGTTGGGTGGATGAGCAGAAATGAAACTTTGGAATGATAGTGGTGGATGCTAGATGGATGAAAGCCCAACAAGCAAATTGGTAGGTACATGAATAGATTATAGATTATGGAAAAAGGATGATTGGATGGATGAAAAAGTAGATGGTGATAGATTGGTGTATGGATGGCTGGGTGATGGATAGATGGATGGACGGATAGATTGGAGGAAGGATGGATGGATAGACAGTTTGGTGGATGGATGGATGAACAGATGGGTGGAAAGTTGGGTACATTGGTGAGTTGACAGATTAGTGGATGGATTCTATTGATAAATTGACAGATGGATTAATGGACAGATGGATGGATCGAGAAACAGATGGATAAAAGGATACGATATGCGCTATTTCATTTAGTGTCTCCAACGTGGCCCAGTATGAGTATGTGCATGTGCTCTGCCGTGGGTTGGCACACTGTATAGTGTTGGTTACCGCCTTGTGCCCTGTGCTACAGGTCCTATGACCCTGAATTGGATTAAGCCTTTGTGAAAATGAATGGTAACGTTGTTGTCTTTGTATTGTCTGTCTTCCAGCAAATTGACTACATGATATCTCAGTATGGAACGACCAAGAACCAGGTGCTCTGTGATCTAGACAGTAAGTATGTCGTGATGTTTAAAGTACTGAGTTTGGTCCAGTTTTGTATTGCATGCATTCAGATGGTTGTTTTGTGTGTAGATGTGGGTCAGTTGTTGGGTGGAAGGATACATGAAGAGCTGGGAAAGGTGGTGCTTCCTGCCCTGGATGAGGCTGTGGACATGGCTGAGGGTATGAAGCTCGTTCATTCGTTCATCTGTATTTCACACATATTTGTTTTTGCCCATTTCCTTCATGTACTCTAATTTATATCACATAGTTTATTCAATAAGAAAAATATTTGCACTTAGTATGATCTTTAGCATGGTAACCCAGTTTCCATCCCGTAATGTGTACGCATTTCTGCCTGTGTGTTTGTATGTGCGTAAATGTTTCTCTCACAGTGATACGGGAAACTAAAGAAGCTCTGGAGAACGTGACTGTGACATTAGAGACTCTGCAGGATGCAACAGCGAAGCTGCAGCTTAACCTGACCGCCGTGCAAGGGGCCATTACGAACGCTCTGGACGACCCAGTCTGCACTGACAATCTCTCCCCAGCATCTCACATCTGCCTCAGCATCCACAACTCGCTCAGCCAACTGGAGATCAGCGCCAACTTCTCACGGGTGAAGAAAACATTTACATTTACAGCATTTAGCAGACGCCCTTATCCAGTGCGACTTACAATGGGTACAGTCTTACCATCCAAGCAATTGTGGGTTAAGGGCCCAACAGTGGTAGCTTGGCAGAGGTGGGTTTTGAACCCTGGACCTTCTGATCCATAGTCCATTAAACCTTAACCGCTAGGCCACCACAGTCCACAAAAGCCACCTGCTTCCCTATAATCCTCCTCCCTCAGATCTTTAAGGTAGTCGATGATGTCATGAGACTGGGGAATTTTCAGGTCCAAAGGGGAAAAGATGGCGAAATAACAATAAACAAGGCTAAATGAAGGTGATTTTTTTTTCAGTTGCCTGGTGTGTCTAAACAGTTGGCCAAGGTGAATGACGTTTTGAAGACAGACCTCAGACAGCTGGTGCAAAAGGTACATGGACTCTGACCCTCACTTCTTCCTTTCTAAACCATTCTGATGCATTTCAGGTCCTTGTCTTATTGCATCACCCAATGATTATAGTATAGCATAGTATAGTATATGGGTGATAAAAGAATAGATCCAATTCCAAAAGACATCTACACTACTTCAATGGGTTCTAACATTATGCTGGCCTTTCTTTCTGTAAAACATCTCCTCTTCCTGCAGGGGTTTTTGGCTTTCAATGACACCCCTAACATGGTGAAAGAGCAGACCAAAAATGTTGCAGAAGGTGAGATGCATGCTTCAGTCCTTCCACTGTTGATCTATAACTGGACTTTTAAAATGCATCAGTTTTCTTACATGCCTCTCTCTGGATGCTCTAGATGTCAAAGGTTTGCTGGATGGAATCGGTAACAACATCACCAAATTTTCCAAAATGTTCCCGGTTCAGAGTGCTGTCAACAACTTCACCAATTTCATCAGTCACACCCACTCCCGTATCGAGGACCTGTACCCAGAGATCGACCAGCTGGACTTCTACAGGTAGGTCAACTATAGTTCATACAGAGGGTTCTGCAGAAGTTTGAGCTCCCCTGTTTAAATGATGTGTTTTGTTGATTTCCTGAATGAAGACATTATGATAATGCGATAATGCGTCTGCATCACCCGAGTGGCCTGTTATTGTTCTTTTCATTTGGATTATAAACAAGGATGTTCATTGACAGAGCTGCCAGAGCTTTTGCATAAGACTGTACAAGCACCTCTTACTTTTTAGCAACATTAGATCAAATTTTAAAGAAGAAAGCTCCAGAAGTAGATAGGGGTGGTTATTGGATAGGACTTCACAATACGATATGCATCACGAGTCATGGGTTACGATACGATTATACCACGATACATTGAGATAAGATGCACATTGCGATATATTGCGATATTCCACACAAAACTAGTTCATAGCTGAAATACAAGTTGTGTACAATCTGAGTCGTCTTAATACTTCACATCACACTGATAATTCAGCATAAAAATTGAGTGAAAACACTGTACTGCGCCATCTACAGGAGCGGAAATTTCTTCCTTAAAAAAAACGATATTTTTAGCTGAAAATCGATGTAGAACATTGGGAAAATAAATATCGCAATATATCGCTGTATCTATTTTTTAGCACAGCCCTAGGAGTAGACCTGTTATGTTGTTGCAGGTGGATCGGTTGCGTCACCCTGTGCTGTATGGTAGCGCTTATCTTAGCCTTCAACTTCTTGGGTCTTCTGTGTGGGATCCTGGGATTTGACAGACACGCCTCTCCGACGTCCCGCGGCTGTGTGTCTAACACCGGCGGAAACCTGCTCATGGCGTGAGTGATATGTTCAGCTCAGAACTATATTGGAGGTTCATTGCCTGGTCGGTGTTATTATCGTAACGCCTTTTGTTTTTCTCTCAGTGGCGTGGGCTTCAGCTTCATGTTCTGCTGGGTGCTCATGGTCGTGGTGACGCTCACCTTTGTGGTGGGAGGAAACCTGGAGAAGCTGGTGTGTGAGCCTCGTGAGCCTTGGCAGATGAGCTTCCACACCCCTGCTCTACTGGGACTGTAAGCAGGTGGTTTTCTTGCAGGGTTGTGTAGTCCGTGGTTGTTTTTCTGTCTTGCAGACACGGTCATGCATGTCGATGATGTAGCTACAGTCCTACTGTTCTGCACTTAGACCTCACTAATGAAGGCTTTGTTAATGAGATGATCATTTGGATCAGGTGTATTAGTGTTGGTTTAGCAGTGATGGGTTACTCTTCCATTCTGCTACTTTACATATGTGGACAAATGTAAAGTTGATGGTCAGTGTCAGTGGTTTTATGGACAATGTTCTCCTCCTGTTCTTAGTTGTAAAATTCAGATTTTTGTGTATCTGAAAGTAGAGATCCTTTTTTGGTATTCAGATATTGATGTCATTCACTCTTCGGATATCAGGCGTACAGGGCTACCATGGTACCATTAGTATGTGGCCACTGCAACTGTCATTTTTGTCATTTTTTTGGTTTGACAATAGGATTTTATTTACCAGGCTGACATCAAATTTCTATAGCTGTGTGTGTGTGTGTGTGTGTGTGTGTGTGTGTGTGTGTGTTACGAACCTTTCCCCGAAGTCTCGTTTCCATCTGCCCTGAACAGAATCGGCAGTTCTACTGGGTTCCAAATTAGAATTTGAGCTAGTGCTTCCCATTTCCTGCCCTGCCCTGTTCTGTTTTTGTTTCTCCCCGTCCTAACGTGCCTCATTCATCAGGAAGTTGTTGATAATTCGCTGATGATCTGAGGCAGGGTGCCGGTGAAACACTAAACTAACAGTGCAGTGAGGAGTTCTGCACAGACCAGCCCTGAGAAACAACGAGGCACTGTTTGACCAGCAGGAGCATCTGTTTCCTATCAATTAGTCCTTGCGGGAACTGTATCACAATTCAGTGGGTTTTTTTCCTTTTCCTTTGCTAGTACACCAAGGATGTGTCTGGCAAGTTTGACGGCGTGAAGGTGGACCTGAAGACGATTGTCCTCCTGGAATCAGGGGGCAAACGCAACCTCATCAGCTTCACTGAAACGGGCCTTGCAGAAATCGACTTCGCTGCGTATACAGAGGAGGTACAGTGATATTTACACAAATCGCTCAGGCTTAGCTTACATTTTAAACATTTACATCATTTAGCGGACGCCCTTATCCAGAGCGACTTACAATTGGTACAGTCTTACAATCCAAGCAATTGTGGGTTAAGGGTCTTGCTCAAGGACCCAACAGTGGTCCAGAGTCCAGTACCTTAACCGCTAAGCTACCACAGTCCCACTGATCATCTCCACTGTATACTCATGTCTACATGCATTATGTGGCTAAATATTTGTGGACACACCAAAAAATTTAATTTCAATTGTTTCAGATGGGTTTGAGCTGTTTTCATATCGTCTTCAGATAATAGCACAGGATACCGTATTACCACTGGGGGGGAGATTTGGAGATTTGTAGAGGAGAGCTTGTTACCAGAGTAAAAAAGCTAAGAGCAAAATACATCATTGTACAGTTAATAAGATTTGAGTTCTGATTAAGATCTTTTCCTTCCTGATATGTGCTTTGGTCTGTTTGCAGCTTAACAAAGGAGTGACCCGAGTGGATTTGCTGTCATTCGCAAGTCATCTGGAAACTCAAGCAGACCAACTGGTGGGTTTTCTTCTGTGCCAACAACGTTTTGTTGAACCTAGTCTAGCAAAGAGGGGTTTTCAGTTAAGCAACATTAATATAAGTTTAGTTAAGTCATTTATTTATCATTTAAAAATGACTGAATTATCTATTTATTTATAGTTGTATACAGTACTGTGCAAAAGTCTTAGGTCACCATTAGATCTGCTCTCAATCTTGGATTCATCACTCCATTATCCTCCTTTCCACCCATCTTCATTCCAATCTTTGTGAGCTTTAGGATATCTTAGGTTTTCATCCTGTTCCTCTTCGAAAAAGTGGTTTCTTGTCTTCTTCCCAAAAAGACCATTCCTGATCAAGCTTCTTTGGAATGTAGAGGTCCACTTGGCATCCCGATGAAGCTGCCAGATGCTGCTATTGCTGCTATAAGGGGAGGCCACACTATTCTTGCCACTGTAGCCTATAGAAGTGTTATTTTCAGATTTTCTAACGTTTTTTAGTACCGCATCCAAATTTTCTGGTTGTATTCTATTAAAGAGACCACCAAACAATGATGTATGTTCAAACAACAACTCTAACGGTGACCTAAGACTTTTGCACAGTACTGTGTGTCTAATGACCACCTACCGTTCTAAATGTGCTGAAATGTATATTTCCAGGCTCTGGAAACATTTTTTTAAGATCATTCGATCGTACCTGCAGGGTGCAGACACAAACACAAGCCTCCCATTCATTCTGAGAAAGTGGCAAGGCCCGCTCAGTAATGATGTGGGGTTTGAGAGCTCCGAGGTGTAATTGCACTCAGCAGGCACCGCGTGTGTTCCTGCGCTCCACATAAACAGGCTTTGTAACACGGGTTAGAACGTATTACTGCAGTGCAGGTGGTGGATCATACGCACGGAAAACGCAAAACTAAAAGATGGCCCAAGTACATGTTTTCCATAATTGTACTTAATTGTTGTTTTTTTATATACAACAAGTACTGAATGCAGTAAGTGAACTCCTGACATGTGTGTATAATAATGTTAGTCATCATCAATGCCTGACATCATTGTCATATGTCTTATTCTGTTTGTGGTTTCTTATGTGTCAGAATAAAGGATCTGTCCAGTCTTCAATAAAGGCCCAGGCTAATTCCCTCCGTCAGATCTACAGCAAGCAAGTTATCCCTATTCAGCAATCAATGGTAATTAATTCCTCTGTCATAGAATAACATTTACTATTGTTAATCACTAACAATAATCACACTGCTAGTGTAGAGGGTGCATATTTAGAAAATACTTACATTATAAGTACAGTGAACCCTTTATAATTTTCTGTATTTCTGCATAAATATGAGCTAAAACATCATCAGATTTTCACACAAGTCCTAAAAGTAGACAAAGAGAACCCAGTTACACAAATGAGACAAAAATATTATACTTGGTCATTTATTTATTGAGGAAAATGATCCAATATTACATATTAGTGAGCGGCAAAAGTATGTGACCCTTTGCTTTCAGTATCTGCTGTGACCCCCCTGTGCAGCAATAACTGCAACCAATGGAATGGAATGAATGTGATGATTCAATTAGCAACATCTTCATAGATAAACTGTCCGATATGTCCGGTTCCTCTGGAAGCCAAGTCATCATGTGACTGATAGTGCCTGATCATTTTAACATTAGATATCTAGCTAGCTAATCTGTCTTTACACTGTGAATGACTAGCTGGCTATGGTAGTGCCTCTGACCTCTTTCTCTCTCAAATTTGCTTTAACCTGTTCAACTCCAAGAAATATGTACGAGCAAGGGTAAGCTTACGTGTCTGAACGAGCTGTGGTGTGTTTGTTGCCATTAAATGTGATTAAGGTCACGTTCTAAGAATTAGCATTTGAATTTGGCATTTTTACAGAGCAAACATCATCTGTTCTCATTATAAAGTCTAACATGTTGTCATTTTCTGTTCATTTATGCCTGTCTTGTTATGGAGCATGCACAATTAAGTCCTAAGCATGTCATTACAGCATGAGATTAGATGTGTTAATAATCAATAATGCAATATTTCATGCTCTTTAAAATGCACAGCATGTTATCTGTCGTGATTTTTTTTATAATTTGTTTGTGTGTCCTGTATTCAAGAACACTCTGAACCACAGCATCTTGCATTTGGAAAGGACAGCCTCAGATCTAGATGTGAGTGACTCATAC